>VXAL01016033.1:3713-13860 GCA_013399475.1 Chauna torquata | reverse complement strand
GGGCGGCCGGCGCCGCGCTAGCCCGGGAGCGCCAGGTAAGAGCGGGCGGGGAGGAAAGCGCTGCCGCCACTTGCTGGCGCTGCCGCCGTTTTCCCGCGGGGACGCTTCTTTCAGAAAGGCACTTTCAGAAAAAGGGGTGAGGAGCGGAAAGCGACGCCAGGAGATCTAGAAGATGCCTGGTTCCTCGGAAGTAGGACGGCTGTCTCCAGCATTAAGCGCCGCGTTCTAAGCGATTCCTCCAGAGCCGGCAGGCGAGGAATGAATTTAATGTTGAGGAAGGAGGTAGTTATGAGTTACAGACACTTTCCAAATGGTTGGATAAAATCAGGACTGCATTTAACGCTGTGGAAAGGGTCCAACTGTATTGTATTATATCAGGTAGAGCTACTGCCTCTCTTCATGCCGTATTTATATGCATGTGCTATATATTAGGATACATGTACGCACATGTGTCTCTAAGCGTTTATGCTACTTTTGAACAACTCTTACTGTAGTTTACAGAGCGATCTATGGATTGCCACAGACATTATTTTGCAATAAGGCTATGCTATGTCCGAAACAAACAACTGTAACTAGTTTAATTACTAACAAACTTTTCAACTCCTTAACGCTGGTTCCCTCTTCCGTGTCTTGTGCGCAAGTGTCAAGCCACAAGAGGACAGAACTGTCAGATTTTCAGGAAAAAAACTTTAAATACTGGTCATCAAACAAATGACGAGGCTTAGACATCAGAAAGCTCGCTGATCTCTCTGAGGCTGACTGCAAGATGCTGAGCGGTATTGCAGTTAACCACTCCAAAACCTGACACTGGAAAGCAGTTCTGACGAGGCACCGAGCACCTCAGACTTCAGTGTGCTTACAGTTCATATCTGCACAGCACACAAAATTACACTGTCCTCTCGCTGGATTAAGGACCGAACCCTGTCAAATCTCTGTTTATAGGAACAACAGCCATTAAGTCACTTGTACTGTGCTACTTGAAAGTTCAGGCTACTAAGCATTGCTCTCCTGAGTCTTATGTGCACTTTAAAATGTTGCACAAGTTAGACTCCTTAAGACCTTTAAATTCAAACTCTTCTTAAAAGAAAAATCTGATTTTGTTGCATTTTCCTTAATATGAAATTAAAAACATATTCAGTGTTAGTACAGATAGCAGGAAGGTGGTTTTTCTTCCTTAATTCAATGTTTTAAATCCTGCAAATCCTTGTTCAGATATATATTTAAGAAAAATCTAAACTGATACAATCATATGCATTGCTGTACTATCCAGCATACAAGGAGTTAGAGACTAAGAATCAAAATACTGTGTGAATATTTTCATGACATTTTTTACTCAAAAACATAAAAAAAAAATCCGGTAGTCATTTTCCACATGGCTCTAAAATCTTAAATATATATAGACATTTCATTTCAAAGATAACTCAGATATGTGTGTATTATTAACCCTGGCATTTAAATAAAGGTCATATCCATGTTTCCAAGATAATCTTCCCTGTAACAAGCAAAGTTTACACCTCTGTTGATGCCTTCAGTCTGCCTGGCTATAGAATCAAGAAGAGGGCACTGTGTAGTATATGCAGAATGAAAAGAATCCTAGAAACCTGAACAAATGGAAGTTTATATTAGAAATCCAATACCCTGGAGCAGTATCCGAAACCCTTACAATGTCTTCTGCTTGCTATTCTGTCATATCTGCTGATCTGCAAGTTATGTCTCTTCCCTGATAAGTGATTATTTGGTTTCCTATACATCCCATATCCAGTGGATTTAATACTTACTAAACTCATTGGCAAGTTATAAAGTGGAAATGTTAGCTACATTACAAAAACATATGTTACAAACCAAAAATTAAGAAACAGATCTTCAAATATATCTGAAGAGAAAGGATAAGCTGAAGTCAAAGGACTACCATATGATGGAGAAAGAATATTTACAGAAATACTACACGTGCAACAAACTTGTTTGATAAAGGCAGTAACTAGAAATAGAAAAAAGCCTACCTATAGCTAAGAGACTATTTCAGCTCTTCCAAATCCAACATAGGAAGGCAACATGTATTATTATTTACTGCTTTAGCAATATCCAAAGTACCATCTGTACTGTGACTACTGCTAGTCTAATACAAATCATGCTATCTATCTAAAAGCAGAATTCTGTTTCCCATATTCTGTCTTCCATAGACCTAAAGGGAAAACATTCTTCACTTAATACCTACAGGACCAATTTTGCTCTTACTTCTACTGGTAAAAGTCCAAAATAATTAGACTGAGGTATAACGATCAACATCTCTCGCAGTTGTTCCCCCCACCCCAGTATTACATGCCTTTGTTTTGTCACAGATTTCTTAGTATGTATTGAGACTATCTAATTTTAAGCAATCAAAATGTTAACTTGCATCACTTAACAGTAAAAGGAAAGAAGACAAAGTAAAAGAATTAGCATGTAACTCAATCTTCAGCACCTGTATTTCTTCACTTAAATTTCTCCTTATAGTATTTTTTTTTTTTTACAATATACAGTGTAAAGAGAAAGCACTTTAAGAAAGTGAGAAAGCACATCCTCCAGAAATGAAAGTCAGCTTCCTATCAAACTGCACTGACCCTTTGTTCCTTCCCCATCACTTCCCTTCCCTCTGACCGATGTCGCACAACTGCTGACAGTAGAATTTTTACAGATTGATCTAGAAGATCAACAGGTATAACTCACGCTTATTTTACTTTCCCACATCAGTACCAGTATAAAATCAAGTCATCGATTGATTTTTTCATAGTAACAGCACTTTTGTGTTATTTACCTAATGCTGTGATGAATTATCACACTTGGGATTAAAAAACAAAAAACAAAACAAAAGCACAAAAAAAACCAAAACAAAACCCATGGCCTGATTTTACTCCCAGCAACAGTTTCCATTCTGTGGCAGTTCTTAAAAAGCTGGCACTTTTCGTCAGGAAAAGTCCTTTATCAGGTGTAGATTGGCATGGGAGAGTGAGCAGTTACCACTCCTCAGAAACTCTCCTGCAAACAGCTTCTTTCAGATCCTGGGTGTGGTATCACCTGAATACAGTTCATTACAGAAGCAATTAAAATACCCCATAAAAATACCTAACTCAGAGAATACTAAGGAGGTTATAATGTAGAAAGACCTATCTTTAAAAACCATCCTATAAAATTTAATTCTGACTCATTAATAGTTCCCTTTAATACTTCAGCCTGTCATCAGATTGATGTGAACTTAGAAACTATGCCTTACCACTAAAAATAAATTTATTTTAATTGCTTAGGTTTGTCTTTCTCATACTAAAGGGATTCTGCCATGGCATCCATTAGGTTTATCTTGAACTTTTTTGATGTGGTTGAAAGCTTGGATGGTTCAACCTTTCACTAAACCATATTACTCAGCTCCAACAGGCTAAGAGACATTGCTGAAAAATTCTAAATATAGTGCCCAGCCTTGTGTTTTAAGTGAAGTAATGGACATTCCGAGTCTTAACACCTCTCGGTATGTTACGCTGATTTGGGGGTTTGCTGTGTTTCCTGTCAGTGAGACAAGAATCACTTTGATTGCACGTCCAGGGCACCATGTTGTTTTTGGAAGGTCAGCACTCTTACTGATTGACCAACGGAGCACGCTCAGGCATTTACAGCTCACTCTCCTCAAGTGTTCATAGATTCAAGCAAAATATACTTGAAGATTTTCTGTAGCACTCTGTAGCCTCCAGTTTAAAAACAGTACAAAAACAACACCTCTCAAAGCACTGCCTGCTCCGTAACAGAGTAACAGAACTGAGGTGACAGAGAAGGTGAATGCTCCTGCAGTAAATGAATGCTAGGCTATCCAAGATGAGTGAACACCCAGCACCATCATCATATAACCCTCCTTTAATAATAAAATGGAAAGCTTGGGGGTGAAAGTTCAAACCAACCTTGCTAGGCAACATTTCAACACAACTCAAAGTCCTACAGCCTCAGTCATTCAAGTTGATAAATGCACATATTTCTTCCTGTTGTAGAAGTCACCCCTTCTGCTACAGCTCTTCGCGCACATTGTGCTGATGTAACACACCCCCTTCACTTCAGCCTTGAGCTGGCAAGGGACCTGTTGATGACCACCAGAGAGTGGCACCGAGGTAATGAAGCGGAAGTCGCGCCATTTTGCTTCACGCTGCATGTTCTCAGAAGCTGAGCAACCAGAGCCCACCATAACCTAACCGCTTGTGCTCAAGCTTCATCAGACCTTCACAGAAGTCCTACAGGCAGGGTGCACAAAGCTCTGATGAACATGACTGACAATGTGGATGCAAAAAGTGAAATGAAATACTTTTGACAAGGAGTTAAAAAATTAGCTGGCTATCAGAGGCATTTTGATCTTTGCACGATTCCATGAACAGACCATTTTTAGCTTATAAAAGAAAACCCTTTCTAATCTCTCCAGATGCTTTGTCCAGCATCATTCATACCCATCAGGACAAACAACACTCAATTGACACGTTTATGGTTGTACAATATCCAACAAAATACAGTCCGATCAGAATTGAGATTTTGAAAACCCCTTTTATTATTTCTTCTTAAATGGGGGTAGGGAAATTAATCTTGCATATCTTTCAGAGATGCAAAACAATGCATAAACCAGATTTCATTGTCCTTTACAGGCTTCCAAAGGCCTGGGAAGGAACACAACAATTGCACTGAAGTTAAAAGAAACAATAGGTTAGAGGGGTTTTTTTAATTATTATTTGGTTGGTTTTTGTTTTTTAAAGATCTGCCTGAAACCTAATATTCAAAGCAATTCCTTTCAAATTTGCTGCAAGAGAGTGGAGAGAAAGCTCATCTAGTGTTTGCATAGCAACTACTGCAATGAGTGCATAAGAGACCAGAAAAAATTTAAAATACTGAAGTTCAGCAGTGTTGCTACTACCAGGGTCGGGGGGGGACACAAGATGGGTTGTTTAAAAATGGAAAGTAATCCACGCATAAAACTCACATTTTAATTACATACTGGATTTTAGCTCATGGACAAAAACATCTCAGGGAAAGTATAAGCTGACTGAACTCCATCAACATTTTTTGTTTTAATCAATATTCCGGTTATATTTGCAGAAATTTCAGTCATTAAGTCAAATGATGATTAAAATTAGGAAATTTTATTACAAGTAAGCCTGGCTTACCTGAAACTAATTTTACCCACTACATTCCTAAACATGATTTGTTTCTACTTAGTTACACAGATATTTCTGAGAAGCAGCTTGATAAATGCCACATTTGTCTTTGTTTACAACTTCAAAATGCTCCTCCCAGTCAAGCACTTTCTCAACTTCAGCCATTCTATTTCAGATCCCTTCCTAGAGAAGAGGAAAGTGACCGAAATTAGCCTTTTTTTCTTTTTTTTTTTAAGAGGTTTGGTCTCCTGAACCAGGGAGTACCACAGCTCCACATTTGGGACAGCTAGCCCCTGACCTAAATATCTGAAATACAATGCTCAACATACTAACTTGGATGTAGCTCAATGAGAACTAGGTTCTCAAACAGCTATTAATGATTTTATATTGGAAGGTGGAAAGAAATACAATTTCTTTATGCTCAAAGCTGAAACATTTTCTTAACTTGCAAAATAGTACCATATACTCTTTCACGTAAAGAGAAAATCTTTTGACTAGCAGTCCACATCATTCTCAAATTAAATATGGAATTGGTTTCAACGAAAAGGCCACCATGAACCTTGGCAGGCTTGAAACTTCTCCTAAAATACATGTTTCTAAAAACATGTCAAATATATAAATGGGTATGTGCATTTGCATGCTTATGGGTCAGCAGGATGGGGATATAAACCCACGGAAGCAAAGTTATCAAGTATAACTTCTGTATAGGACATTTGAAGGTAGATGAAATAGATTGTCCACAGTGTGGGGAGCTGGGATGACAGCGACCACTGGGGAGTGTTTAGGCTTCTGCTAGGAGGTGCACACCTCCATTCCCTTTAAGGCTCTTGTTAGCTGTTGTTTGCAGTCTTCCCTAAAGCTTTCAGATTTTGCTAACCCCTAAAAAGGAGGAGGAAAGCAAACACAACACAGCAAATAAAGGAGCAGCCACTTAGGAAAGTGTCAGCTTGTCCTTGCCTTGCTCCCATCCTCTAATTAAAGCCATAAATGATTACTGGCATTTGTGTAAATGGCAAAATTCTCCTACTCAATCAGGATTAACTAGGGGGACAAAAAAGCAGAATTTGACAAGGTAACATTTTATAACCTGTATATGACTCTCTTATATATCTAAGCTAACACAGTTAACCAAACAACTAGCAAGTTATGTCTAGAGATAATGGTGTCTTTTTATTTTCAGTACTTTTAAATCGCTTTTTAAATTAGTGATAAAAGCTAAAATGTATTCCATCAGAAACACTGTACATGGAAGCGTGCTACAGCTCCTTCATTTCTTGAGTGACATCTGAAAATAGGAAAATGTAACCTAAACATCACAGATCATCAGCCAAGAGGCAAAAAGAGTGACCAAATAGGGCATGTAGCCAAACACGCTTCAGTCACATAATGATACTTGGTCATAAAACAGTTTGGGGTACAATAATGAGGTAGAGATTGTTCGACTGAATTAACAGTTGTTTGAAAAACAGGTAACACTTGGAGTCTAAAAACCTTTATTTCAAGGGGCAAGGGAAATATACATGCACAGGACTCTCCTTTTTCCTAAAAAAAAAAAAAAAGCCTTTTTTTCTATGGTGGTTTTTGGAAGGCAGAGGAAAAAAAACGGAAACCAATTGAAGATGGAAAAAGTAAGCATCTCTCTTGGCTTTAGGAAGACTGTTCAGACCAATTTTAAAAGAGTTCAAGAAACCATTGGTCACAGCATAGCTAGAACTAGCTAAGTCCACTTTTTCATCCTAACAATTTAGGTTTTTTTTCCTTAGAAGTAAAAAAAAAAAAAAGTTTATTTTCCAAAGCAAGCAACAGTCACTCCAGCTGCTGAACACACATGCAAGTAGCTACCAAAAAAAAAAAAAGAGCTGATTCTAGACACAAACCGTTATTGGCACTTTGGACACACGACTAAAGGATCTGACTTTCTTTTACACTTAAGCAGGGTGTTTGTGTTTAATAAAGCAGGGTGTTCACTGTGTTTAACACAGTGAACTATAAAGGCCACAGAAGAATGGACAATCTTACTTCAATACATCATAATCAACAGATCTGAGAGTAAAAGATGTTCTTTAGTTAAACAACTAACCACAGGTGAAGATACTATTTAAATTATTTGTTTAAGCATACAAAGTAAACCTTGGAACTAGAAGAAAAGACTCCTCAGACTATCATCAGTAGCTCTCAACTGACAGTAGTAGTTTCCCATCCCGTAGTCTACAATGGTGCTTTAGTCCTCTTGAAAAGGATCAGTTTGGAGAAGCCACGTCAAATCCTGAACAAGAGCATCTATGCTAAGGATTAACGTGCTTTAAATAAACATGCATTGGCTTTGCACCTTTAGATGATTCTCCCGTGTGTTCCCAGGCCAATGTGGACTGAGGTCCTACTGAAACAAGAGAAAACACAACTTCCAAACATCCTCCGCTTCAAGTCCCAACACATTCAGATGTAGGAGACATACAGCAAGACATTTAGCAGGGTTAGGACGGATGGCAGGCAAGTGAATTATTTCCCAGGTAGTGACATCCCCAGAATCACAGAGCTTCAATACCTAGAATCATACCCAGAAGCAATTTGTAATATGTGGGAAACAGTTTTAATATAATTTCTGTAGGAACCATACTGCAAATTAAGAAACTGACAGCATTCTTCATCACTTGTAGCTTCAAAGCTTTTAGCTAGTGAACCACACTGCAATGCATTGCTGCAATCTCCTTTTCACTTATGTCCTCCAAGATGAAGTGATGGCAAAGTCCATTGTAGCGAAAACAGACACCCTCACATTATCAGGTCTACAAGAAAAAGATGCATATTTAGCTGTTTTATATAAGCATAATTACCGCTCTTATTGCTTCCAATCTTGGCTACTAGAAAGAATGGCAACCATATCAGCAAACCTGATTATATCAAAATCTCTTGCTTTTTTAAAGCCTCAACTGCACAGCTTCATGCAACTTTGCATAATGGAAAATTTAATTTTCTCAATCTAAATTTGCAGTAATGATTAAGGTTCATGTTTTGTGCCAAAGAAAGGAATTGGGTGACACCCCAGTCCAGTCTTCAAACAACCAGAGTTTATTATACACAGAGCTACTTCAGAAGTAAGCACACCAAAAAGGGCTTATTCTTGTCTTAGGGTGTACGTAGATAATAAAGATTTTATGGATACGAACAAGTCCTCAAGAAGTCACGTAGTGTTATCTTCCTACCCAGGAGTGACAACGTCTACATCATTCCTGAGGAATGTTTGTCTAATTGTTTTTAAGTATCCCCCATTCCTCAAAATGATGGTGAACTCAAAGTCTTCCCAGACAATTCCATTCAGTACTGCAGCACCTCTACCATTTATCTTACAATATTTAATCTAAATGTTCTAATTGCAATTTAAGCACATAAATTCTTGTCACGTGCATTGAGCACGTGAAGAACACACCACAGTTCGCAGCCAACTTCTACCTGTCTAAAAGCAAGTGGCCGCTGTATGACTGAGCAGCTTATCCAGGACTGGTAGCAACTGGAAGGGGCCCTTGGAAAGTTCTAAGTTTTACCACCGCTGCTGACCAGTAACATACAAATAAGTCCATGGCAGCATAAGAGATAGGCACAGTGCCTATTCTGCCCATGGATGAAAACATGGCTCCAGACATTTGCTTCTATATAAAATGTGTGTTAAAATTGTTTTAGAGAACATCCAATTCCTGTAAATGTTATGGGAAAATGACATTTATGACTAACTAGTCTCCTCTGAGAAATATGATGTGTTGTTTTTGGCTAAGTGCCATTTTTTGTCATACCAAAAATATTAACTAATTGAAGTTAAAAAAAGGTTTGTATGAATTGGATACTTGTACAATTATGCCCAGTTCTGGTCAAGACAGCAGAACAGCTCCAGGTGAATCAGATAGCAGAAAAGCACATATTTACCCAACTGCCCCCCAGAAAAAGCATTGATAAAATGGAGGTCCACCTTGAATCTACACACTATGCTGTTATACACAGGTGAAAAAAAATAAAACAAAATTATAGACAGGAATTATCTATTGAGAAATTACTTAGAGATACCAAATTTCAGACTTGTCTTAATCTAAAAGAAGCATTACTATTAAACTGGAAAGTATAAAAAGAAGACTTAAGGGTTACAAACTTATACAGAGCTGACGCAGCTCACACATTCAGGGATTCAGAACTTCTGTAAACTCATTAGTCACTTGAATGACACAGATGAAATACTTCAGTCAAAAATTCAGCCCTCAANCACAAGCAAGAGCATGCAGCTTGCCCGTCTTCCCACAGGGCAATGGGAGAAAGACAAGCAGGGCTCTAAAAGACAGTTTTCAGGAGCTCGATTAACTCCTGCTGCTGTTTTTCATTTGATACATCCTAGCAGTAGGCTGCAATGGTAACGATTACCTGTAATGATACTCCATACAGAGAATGCAAACATATACACCTGCCCATGAGGGGAAAAAAAAAAAAAAAAAGGTGGAAAAGCACTATCCTGTTTACCTCTGTAGTATTGGGTGCTTTATAACACTGGTGATTTTAAGAACAGCTCAACATGTGGTCAAGCAATAACGTTCTATTAGTAATGATTAAAGTATACATTTAAAACAAAGCTCAGGCTCATAAAGACAAAGGATCTCTCCTATCAATTTAATTTGTTCAAAATACAGTCACTTCATTGACACTGTCATTTAAAATTCACTCATTATAAAAAGCATTAGTTGGCTTATTTTGACAAGTAATCATACCATTAAAACCTCTTTTGATTAGTATTAATTCTCAAAATAATCTGTTACAGTAAGTCAACACTGCTTTTCCATTTTAATTAATCTGAAGTTCAGGCACAAAATTTTACTTGTTTAAGAAGATAAGAAAAAAGCGGGACCTGGATTAGTAACTGAGAAGATTTGCCTCAGTCTTTTTTCTTTGACCCCTATACCACATCTCTTGTGGTTCATCTTTCCATTTCCTTCTGAAACCTTTCCATCTGCAAA
>VXAL01016030.1:110245-142134 GCA_013399475.1 Chauna torquata | reverse complement strand
AGCAGTATAATATTTTTATGTATCTGTCAGATATACCATAGAAGTTTGACAATAATATAGCAATTACATAAGTCAAGTCACCTCTGTCAAATCAATTTGGGAAAACGAGCTGTTGTTGCTATCTTTGCATTACCATATGAGGTTGCTTTAGGTAAGTTTATTTATTTATTTATTTATTTTTAAAAAATATTTAGTGTGTTCAGGTACTCAAGAAGCCAACTGTTTTAGGATTAGTCAGTCCCTGATTTATTAGTATTATCTTAATTTACAGCCACTGCAGATTCATTTACATAAGTAAATCTAGAAAGATTAGCTTTTAAAAATGATAAATGTTTTGGGTTTTAGAACTGTTATATGCCCTGCCATGCTAAACATTTGCTCAGATGTCAGAAGAAAATTCTGCTTCAAGAATTAAAGGTTAAACTGGTATAGTGAAGTCTACTTACTGCCAAACTCTTCTCATATGTATATATATCTTAATTGGTACCGCAAGCAACGTCTAAGTAATTCAACTAGATTGAAGCACATCATTGAGCAAAGTGATTGCCCATTATGTTTCTTTGTCAGTTTAAAAGCTTTTCATGTAAGAAATTTTAGCAGCAGCTTGGACTTCTGCTTATGAACTCTACATCACAAAATTGCTTTTGTGAAATGCTGAGGGGTCTGGCGTGGAAATGAAATCTGCTGCTGGATCTTCTACATACACACACAAACACACAAAAAGGTCATTCTGTACCACTTCTCTAGATAGGACTCATTCTAGCCATGAAAGAGTTTTATTTGATATTTTTCAAGAATTACTGATACATATATATATATATATATTTTGGAATGTCTACGTAATGAATCAGAATTGTGTGTGATAGCTTGGGTAGTACCTTTGGTACCTAGATGAGTTTTTTAAAATCTGATTGAACCATTAGTTTGTTAACCCAATCCATTTCAGCTAAACATGTTAAATATATAGTATCTGAAAGTACCATCTTTGAGCCAATTAGGAATCTAGAAATACATTTATTAATTTCAAAATTCAAGATAGCACATTAAAGAACTACATTTCAGGAGTTAAATAGGAAAGCAGTATTGTCAGAGGACAGCTAAAGCTTGTAGACCAGGAGATCACAGTGGTATAGGGTAAGTAGAACAAATAAAGTGATTTATTTCCATCATCTCTAATATTTGTGAGTTGTTTCTGACCTTTAGGAAGAACTAAACCAAACTAAGCATGTGAAGTGTACAATCTAAGTACAGTGACTGTATTTATAAAATATTGTAGCAGTGTTAAAATGTTGTGAACAACATGGAAGTCCTTTAGCCTGGCTAGAATGTATAAAATAAAGAAAAGAATTTTACCATAAATTTTAAGAAGCCGGTGGCAAGGTGCTGTATCTTCCCAGTGAGAACAGAATTCCTCTAGGAATTTTGGCAGATTTGAGGATGATTCTCTATATTTACTGTTCCATTTGAAACAAAGAGCCAAATAGGTCACTCAGTCAAGATTTCAGAATTGTAAATGTCTAGCTGGCTGTAGAGAAGGCAAACATGCCCAAAGCTAGACATGGAGTGTGACCATCACTTTTAGTTTGACACCAATGCAATGTCACCAGAGCACTCTCTAGGACTTGGGGCAGTCCCATGGCACAGTCGCTTTCTGTGCCAGAAGATCAGAAAATCAATTCCTGATAAGAAACTGGTGAAGAAATTCCTGTTCTGCACGATTCCATCTTGAGCAAAGGGAGAGAATGCAAGACATCTAATCATAGAATCATAGAATCATTTAGGTTGGAAAAGACCTCTAAGATCATCTAGTCCAACTGTTAACCTAGCACTGCCAAGTCCACCACTAAACCATGTCATTTAGTGTCACATCTACATGTCTTTTGAACACCTCTGGGGATCATGACTCAACTACTTCCCTGGGCAGCCATTTCCAAAGCTTCACGACCCTTTTAGTGAAGAAATTTTTCCTAATATCCAACCTAAACCTCCCCTGGCATAACTTGAGGCCATTTCCTCCCGTCTTATCGCTTGTTCCATGGGAGAAGAGACCAATCTCCACCTCACTACAGCCTCCTTTAAGGTTGTTGTACAGAGTGATAAGGTCTCCCCTCAGCCTCCTTTTCTCCAGGCTAAATAACCCCAGCTTCCTCAGTCACTCCTCATAAGACTTGTTCTCCAGACCCCTCACCAGCTTCGGTATCCTTATTTGGACACGCTCCAGCACCTCGACGTCCTTCTTGTAGTGAGGGGCCCAAAACTGAACAGGTGCGGCTTCACCAAAGCCGAGTACAGGGGGACAATCACTTTCCTAGTTCTGCTGGCCGCACTATTGTTGATACAAGCTAGCATGCTGTTGGCCTTCTTGGCCACCTGGACACACTGCTGGCTTGTATTCAGCCAGTTATCGACCAGTACTCCCAGATCCTGTTCTGTGGGGCAGCTTTCCAGCCACTCTTCCCCCAGCCTGTAGCGTTGCATGGGCTTGTTGTGGCCCAAGTGCAGGACCCGGCACTTGGCCTTGTTGAACCTCATACTATTTGACTCAGCCCACTGGTCCAGCCTATCCAGACCCCTCTGTAGAGCCTTCCTACCCTCAAGTAGATCAACACTCCCGCCTAACTTGGTGTCATCTGCAAACATACTGAGGGTGCACTTGATTCCCTCATCCAGATCATTGATAAAGATATGGAAGAGAACTGGCCCCTATACTGAGCTCTGAGGGACACCAGTAGTGACCAGCCTCAAACTGGATTTAACTCCATTCACCACAACTCTTCGGGCCTGTTTTAACCCAGCCAGTTTTTAACCCAGTGAAGTGTGCACCCATCCAAGCCAGGAGCAGCCAGTTTCTCCAGGAGAATGCTGTAGGAAACAGGGTCAAAAGCCTTACTGAAGTCTAGGTAGACCACATCCACAGCCTTCCCCTCATCCACTGAGCATGACACCTTGCTGTAGAAGGACATCAGGTTAGTTAAGCAGGACCTGCCCTTCATAAACCCATGCTGACTGGGCCTGATTGCCTGGTTGTCCTGTATGTGCCGTGTGGTGGCACTCAAGATGATCTGCTCCATAACCTTCCCCAGCAATGAAGTCAGACTGACAGGCCTGTACTTCTCTGGGTCCTCCTTCCGGCTTTTCTAGTCTTGCATCCAAGGCTGTTGAGTGAGAGAGGAACTAAGATGTTAAGATTCCTTTCTCAAGGTATCTTCTGCATCTGAATCTTTTTTGGAGCATAGTGGTATTTTGGGATTTTTTAAGTGGGGCTAAATGGATGTTTCCTTCTTATGAGCAGTGATATGAAAAAATGGTGACGACTACCCCAAGGTAGATGTAATGCTGCTTCCTTAATAACTCTGCTAAAGTTCATTTTAAAAGTAAATGTCTCTAGAGCTGGTACATACGACTTACTGGAACTATTGACATTATGACAGTTAAGATCACTAAAAGAATTCATAGCTTTTATTTAATGTGAAATATTTGCAGTAAAAAGCATTTTGTCTTGTAAGCATATATAGTTAGCACTGTCACGGTTTAGTGTGAATAAAATAAGTTTCAATGACTCACTCCGACCCATGGAGCTGTGGTATGTTTTAGCAAAAACAGCATTCTAGTTTGTGTCCAAATTCCTACCGACCAAATGCACCTCAAAGCAGTATTTAAAAGCTTAAGCAATAAAATTTTAGTTCACCACAAGCAAACTACTTAGAGTGAAATATATTGAATTAACAAGATAGAAAAACAGCCCATGTTTGGAAAACAACTTGAATGATGACGTACAGTTGGGAAGAAAATATTCAAGTTAGCCAATGCCTATTAAAAAAAAAAAAAGATTTAAATTCTTGATGTATATGCCTGATTGAATAATGAAAAGACGTTGCATGTTTGTCTCATTCTAAACATAACGCAAAAAATAGCCTTTCACAAATTGATCTCTGTTAGACAGGATATTGGTACTACAGTAGAAAAATATATATTGGATGGGAGTGTGTCAGGTATGATTAAGAAAAAACAGCAGACTTCAGCTTTCTTAGGAAACTATAAGCTTTCGCTTAGTAAACTTAGTACAGTACAGTTAGCAAATGTCAGAAATTCTTTATGCAAAGGATTGCTTTCCTTGTTCAGAACATTACATATATAAGTTTTTTGTTGTAGTTAAATTAACTCACCTTGCTAAATCCATTCAGGAAGAATCAGAAATTCGTCATCATCAATATTTATAAAAAGTGGATAATGCCCTTTTATATGCTCTGTACCCTTAAGGAGGATTCAAGCTGTAATTTCCTTTGTCTCATTACCAGTGCCCCCAACCCACCAGGTCACCCCCTGCCCCGAGCTCTGGGTCTCTACTGGTGGCATTTGGTGGTGATAGTTCATGGCACCATGGTGGAGGCTCACCATGTCCAGCATGACGGCCGCTCTCATGACTACACAGAGGCTGCAGAGGTGGAGGGGAAACTTCTGGCAGTGCCAAATCTCATTTTGTTTGCTTCCATTTCCACTCCAGGGTCTCAAATCTCTCTTACAAATGTTGATGTTTATTTTATATTACATATTAAGCTGACAGTTTTGTTTCAGAAGCTGCTTTGTTGCTCACTGGTTACTACAGAGCCACTAGGTCCTTCTACAGATGTCACTTGGCTCTCATCTTAATGCACAGGCAGGTTGCAGCTGGGGCCAAAGGCCCTGCAGAGATCACTGCCCTGCAGCACAGGCCAGATCCAGTCTGAAGACAAGGCCTATAGGACACCAAGGGCACCTACAACAAAATGAACAAATTCTGACTGAAACAGTCTCAGAGGTATGAAAAAAACTTGATTTCTCAGGAAGCTAAATTATATTTTAATTATCTGGGTGCCTGTTTAGAATTAAGGAGCAATAAATCTTGATACATAAGCCATCCATTTCACTAGCAGTCCTTCCTGTAACAATCCTTTACACACACTTGTTTATCAGGATTTGCATTAAGATAAATCCTAGAATAAGCATGGTAAAAATACACAGAAAAGCTTACTTCTAATTGTGAGTGAATTTGAAATTACTTGTCATCTTATCCTCACATTTTCTTCTTTATAATGTTTGAACAGAAACTTAAAGATTGTTATGTGTTAACATTTCAGCTGGGGAAAGCATAAACCATTGCAGAATTACTCAATTATAATGAAAGGTCCTACAGGGATTCTTAGTGGTTATGGTTATAAATGAGAAGGGTGGTCCAGTACTTTGAAAAGAATCTCTTGAAATGGAACTTATGTTTCGGAGTAGTCTTGAGGGAAATAGCTGACATATACCACAACAATCTCACAGAAAGAAATATGTTTGCATAACATATCTAAGAGCAAGCATGACCAATTTCAATTCTGAAAAGGGCAATATTTAATTTTAATATATTTCATAAAAATGAAAACAAGATGAGCAGAGCCAGACTGAGTGATAACTGTTTTGATCTTATAAACCACAGACTTCGTCTTTTAACAAAGATGCTATTATGAATATTTAAGACTCTACTGAGAAAATAACTTCAAGTGTAGTATGACATTTCTTTATGGTAAGGCTTTCTGCTTCTTTTTTTAAGTCAGAAGCATTTGCCTATCATAAGCAAATGAATAAAACAACAGAGGATCATTTTGATAAACAAGCAAGAATCAAAAAATTGCATGCAAAAATGCAAGAAATCACATCAGTGTTCTTTTGCGGTATTAAGATAATAGCTGTTTTCTATTATCAACCAAGATTACTTGAAACCGCACAGAAAACTCTTGAGGGAAAGTTTTTACACAGTGTTCAGTAAATAAAACATTTTACTGAATCTGTATTCATCTGTATTCTCAAATGCATACAAGAAATGTGGATACTTTGAGAAACAACATATGAAGGCTACCAAATACAGTTAAGGAATTTAAGCAAGAAATGTCTGGTATAGGGGAACAGAATCAAAGTGGTAAAGATATAGGAAAGCCTTTAAGGTATAGGAAAACAAGTGACATAAATTTTCACATATTGTTATAAAACTGGATATATGCATATGTCTGTATAACCAAGAATAGAACTCCTCACACATACCTTCAAACTAGTGTGATAAATAATCTTTTTGGAGACAAATTTGTGGCTTTCAAAGTTATGATGTATACAGGTAAGAGAATAACACCACACTCTCAAATAGTCATGGGATATATACTACTTCAAATTTATATCTGTGCCTTCTTAGGAGTTTAAAAATGCTAACATGACTATTTCTAGTACTAGAGTAGCAGTCAGTTGTCTTAGAAAATGGCCAGGTATTGTGACCTACTGTGTCCAGAACAAAAGTTAGTCACGCAAGTCACTGGAAGTGTTTCCTATATTTTGCAAGCTTGGTCTCAAAACTTTGCAAAAACTACAAATAAATTATTTCATTCCCACTAGTCAATATTACTAAACTTGAAGGAGCTAATAGAAACACTGATGTTCACTGAAATATTTTGGGTTATAAATGTTACAAAATCAGTGTCTTCTGCAATCTTTGGAGTTGTTGACTTCATATGCATTATAAAAACATGCAAATGGACTTTTCAGTCCTTGCAATCTTTGATTTCTATCCTAGCCACAATAAAACTTTTCAAAAGTAATGGCCTTTTTTTAAGTTAGGCAAAGTAGATAGCTGTTGAGACATCAAATGAAAATGGTCTTACCATGGTACAGTCAGGAAAATGTGGAAACTGTGGTCATGCAAATATATTAATCTGGCTTGAAAAACAACAGGACAATGGAACACACTGAAGTTTCAGAGACCTGGAAAGATGTTATTGTGATAGAACTGGGTCCAGCTGATAGATACAATGATTCAGAATATCACAGGCCAAGCTGTTATAATAATTTCTCCAAATTTATTAGTTCTTCATCCATTAAACAGAAATTAAAGTGTAAACAAATCCAAATGATCTCAAATATTGTAGTATGAGGTACATTCTAGGGAAAGAATGAATTGCATCCTTTGCTCTGGAGCTTATAATGTCATTAATGAGCATGGAGTTCTTTTTCAATATTGACACAAAAAGTTGTTTCCTTTCCTTTCCTTTCCTTTCCTTTCCTTTCCTTTCCTTTCCTTTCCTTTCCTTTCCTTTCCTTTCCTTTCCTTTCCTTTCCTTTCCTTTCCCTTCCCTTCCCTTCCCTTCCCTTCCCTTCCCTTCTCTTCCCAAAATAGACCATTTTAGAAATTTTTGCAATACTTGCTCAAACATGCCAAAAATCATGCCAACTAAAAGTACATTTGCAATTTATGTTAAAGTTTTATTTAACAAGAAACAGCTTTGTGCAATAGCATGCTGTGGGAGTATACGTTTATTGCAAGATATCTTTAAGGCAAAGAGAAGTGTGAACTTCCGAGTAGCAAGAACTGTTCAGCTTTCCCAGAAGTCCTTACTTGTGAAGTCCTGTTGAAACTGATCATACTCATATTCTTGAATTACTATGTATAAAAAAGGTAAGATGAAATTTCACTGCTAATACGATTTCTATGCTGTCAAAGGAGCACAGAACGTTCAGTTCTGTAAAAGATTGTTACATCTTATGGTATAACTATATGTAGTGAACTAATTCTGGCGTATGCAGAATGGCTTTACTCAGCATCTCCCCTTATGGAGGCAATCTGCTCTGAGTCTCAGATTCCTGAGAAACATTTTTCCAGTTGGTTTCTGTTGTCAATATCAAGCTCTGGTAGATGATCGTGCAAGCAGCTCACAGTTACCTCACTGACTTCATCACCATGCATGGCTTTGCCAGTGAATAATATTCCTGTGGGAAATATCAGTGTATGAATGTAAGAGTGAGGAAAGTAGGAAGTAAGGATTCAGAGAGTGCTTATTAGTTGAAGGATTTTGCCTACATACTGAATTAGACAAACAAAGTCTATTTTTGAAGAGATGCTTCAACACCTTTTATTGTAAAAGCATTTTCAATTGAATAATTTACAGTACAACAGTGCTTTTTACACGTGCGTAAGTATATATATATATAAAACAGCATGTATACTTATTGTCTATGAACTAGGATTAAACATAACTATAATTCCAACTGAAAAATACATTTTAAATGAATTTGTAGTTAAGATTTCTTTTCTAATTCAAATCCTTTTATTCATCTACTTAACTTAGGTTGAGTGATATGGAAGACAGATCATCAATATGCTAAAAGAATAATAAAAGACTCAGCCTAGCATAAAACAAATTGTAGTCAAGAGAGGAGCAAGGATTTAATTAAATCAGTAGAAGAAAACAGTTTTTTTTTTTTTTTAAATTATACCCAAACACAAAACCAGTTCTTAATAAGAAAACTTTGTGCTAAAACTATGAATAAGTTGGTATGGAGAAAGACCTAAAGCAGCTTAATCATCTGCTTAGAATGGCCCCAGTGGGCATGCTTCTTGTTGCATTAAGTGAAGATATTTTTGTTCTGGTAAATTATAACTTCTAAATATCAAGAAATACCATCTTCCTTCCATCCAAACCATGCACATCTTAAAGAGAAAAAGAAACAGATAAAAAAAATTTAGAGCTATTTAATGAAAACTTTGTGTGGAGCCCCATGGTGAAGTTCTGTCCATTGGTGATTATCCAGTTTAACTCAAGATTTCTTAAAAGATTCTAAATCTAAAAGATTTCTATAAAGGTCTCTGTATATTCCTTTCCTTTATAAAATGATGATACATAGGCAAAAGCATTTTGAGGCCTAATTTCTAGTTTATACTTTTGAGTGTCCTTTTCTTTTGAGTGTTGTTGTTTTTTTTTTTTTTTCTTAATCTCTGGCGTATGATATCCTTCAGAAGTGAATTTCATGATGTGATCTGGAAAGGCTGTGGGTTGCACCCTTCCTGTACTCCCACATGTTTACACTTCACTTCTGAATCTGCAATGAATCATAGAGAATGATAGTTTTCTCATAGAAAGAGAGACAATTTTATGGCATCTGTACACATGGCAATTCTATTAAAAACAAACAAATAAAAACCCTACTATCAAGCAGCTAGTTGGTAATGTTTTAGTATATATAGAGAGATACAGGGTTATAAAATACATATTTGGAATGACACTTTATAATGTACAAGTAATTTTCAACCTGGCATGCTGCTTCCTCAGTCAAAAGATAACTTCTGACTTGCTTAAAGGCACAGAGTGTCAGAGAGTGAGAACTATCCAGCTGCTGACAAAGGTGAAACTTCCTGTCAAACAAAAGAGCAATTGACCTTAGTAATAGCTCATTTTATTATTGTTGCTTTCTCATAATGTGCAAAACAATTAAAGACATTCACTTTTTCGGGGCAGAATGTAATATAAGATGGAAATCCAACAGAGAGAGTCCTTCTCAGTTTATTTTAATGAGTTGCATAGGAATCGATATAAATTCTTGAGAACAATTTTTGAAAAAATGCTCCTAAAGAATATTTCTTGATTTATCTTATACATAGTGCCCATATGCCTATCAGTTTGTGCCTATTCACTTGTTTTCCATCAAGTTAAATCAAGAAAATTCTAAAAATTTCTGTTCAAGGTACAGTAGGTCATGATCATGGACAAAAGCTATTACTACATTATTCTATGGCATGTTTACTACTGTAAAACTTTTAAACTAAGGATTTATTCCTGAGGATGGCACAGCAAAGACTGGGAACACTGTGAAGGCATCAGGTTCTACTTTGAGTCTCCCCAAAGCTGGATTGAATTTTGTCCCCAAGCACTGATGAGCTTTAAAGAGAGTTATTTAATTTTTACTCTTGTGGAAGGCTAATGGTCCTGATCTAAGACTACAAGACAAAAACATTTAAAAGAAAGTGTACAATTTACTGATATTTATGGGCTAATATGTCCTAAAATGTTGGAGATATTTTTTATTTCTTTACAAGAAAACAGTAATATATTTGATTTGCTGTAACTGTAAATTAAAATATATGCAGGTTCAGAATGCTGAATGTATATTATGCTTTCTCCAATAGTCTGCATTGAATTTCTAAGATGCAGCTTTTCATGGGCTTCTTTAGCTTCTGGTATTTTTATTAGAGCTGTTCCTCTTCAGTAACTTTTGATGTGCCAAGCACATGCTGTTTGCCTCAGTGTCTTTCCAATCTGATTATAATCAAGAGTCTTCCAGACTAAAAGTAACTGAAATGTCTGAAAATGACTCAAAGCAGTGGTAATCTTCTACAGAATTATCAGTTTCTGTTCAGGCTATGAAAAAAACCCTGAATTTTCAGTCTATCTCAGGTATAATGCCTTCAGCAATTGTGAAATGTGAATATCAAGGAAAGTAGCAAGTCAAGGAACTATGGTTTTATTAAGAAGGAATACTGCAGAATTTTGCTAGAGTTAAAGACAGTCCCAGTTGTCCTTTGATTGTAAACAATACAATATTTGTGACTTGGAGAGTACTTTCTATCTTGAAGGGCTGAAGCGTACTGTACTTCCTGTTCCAGACAGGAACAGGCAGAGCAGGACTAAGGGGCACTACCTCTTCTCACACCATCCTTTTGGAGCAAAGGAAATCCAAGTGCACAGCTTACATAGAAGACATGCCATGTTTTGAGGTTACTAACATCTGTGCATGTGATGGGACCAGTACCAAAACATAGTCTAGATAACCAGTACTTCTTTATCTCAGTGACTCAAAGATGCACAGGGACTCCGACATAGGAAAAGTCGTCTTGAGAGCTTGTTTATTATATATACACATCTGGCGTTTGCACATGATAAGTCGCCTAAGTGCTAGCTGCCATCTGAATATGGCCTCTGCAGATAGATAGGCTTTTAGAGGGGATTTAGGGGAAGAGGGTCATGATCTAAGTTTTAGGTGCATTACACAAATTGGTGAGAACCAAAACTGGAGTAGACAGCATTGTGGACTAGATTGTTCACTAGATTGTAGACTAGACACTGTTGTCATGGTGTTAAAACAGAGAACGGAATCTCTGCCAGCTAGATTTCTAAACAGTACCATGGAGGAGCTACAATTTAACAAATCTGTGGGTGGCTAATAGGTAGATCTGTGGTCAATCTGGAAGTCAGCATTCCCTGCATCAGCTGATCAGCCAGCAGTAGAACTGGACAGTTGCGCAGACTTTACTTTATGTATTGAGTTAACTGAAACTTAAAACAAACAAACAAACAAAAACCTTGTGGCCTTTGTGACACTCTAAGTAATAAAAAGCTTGGACGGCTTTATCAAACTCTGAAACACTGACTCATGAGCACTGACTTGAAAGGGAGGTGAATGGATTTTGTTTTCTGCTTATACCATAGTAACGTTCCCATACAGTTCCTATCTTCAGGTTTCAATTGAAGACTCTGCTCCACCTGCAGATTCATTGACTACAACTTTTTCGTCTTATTTCACATTGACTATAGGTTGACTAAGAAGTAAAACTGTAACAGTTTTCTAGTGATTTTACTAACCTGAGACTTGTGACAGTCTCATAAAGAGAGGTAGTACAAGTTCCTCTGTTTTACTGGGAAGAGTGTGCTGCACGAAAGTCTCTTTTTCCTAGGGGCAAACTATGGTGACTCAGCAGCAATCTTTTAGAAAAACCTTTACATTGATTGTCACTCTCTTAATGTGTAAACATTAAAGGGATTTCTTTCATGCTTCTCGTTTAATACTAGCATGTGTCTGAGAGAAAGAGAATTGTTTCATGGCTGCTGGGAGGCAGTACCCTGCTGCTCACGAAGGGAGACCTTTGTGCCTTGTGGAACTGAACTTAATTTTCTTTTCTGTTCTGATTACAAGATTTTATCTGGGTACTTGGCAAATGAATTGAAGAATTATGGAAGGTCCACAATACATTGATCAAATATATTGTACCCTTTACTCTTCTACTTCTGATAACTTGTTCTTAATCTGTGTTGCTTTCACCTAGTGTTCTGGTTATGGGATTCCTCTGTGGATAGAAGAAAGTTCTTGACTGTGATTATCTATTTATGTCAGTGGAAGCATTTGGCCTGGATCAATGTTTTCTTCACTATCTTTATTGTTTCTGAAGGAGTCATGTTTAAAAATTAATGAGAATTTTAGCTAAAACTTCCAAGCAGTCCTCAGAGGTGCTTTCTGACTATTAAAAGCTTTGAGCCTTTAATATTTTAACAAACTGACTTACCAAGCACTCTTCACTAGTTATGTATTGCACATTTTCGCTTTTTCCTAGCCCATGATGCCAATGGTACCTAGTACTTGAGATGAATTTATATTCATCTGTGATAGAACATCCTTTGTCTAAATCAGTCTTATAAATTGTACATTTCTGCCTCCTGAGATCTTGACATAATTGTCAAGCTTTTCTCTTGGGATTAGTTTTTTTTCCAGCCCTGTTGTTATACTGAGAGTGAAATGAGTGAAGCCTTTACAGATTGTTTCTTTCCACCCTGACTACATTAACTCCTTTGAACATATAGGACAGAGTGGCTGATGGGAAAAGTGGTATGGTTAGCTGGAATGTGCATGAATACTAGTGTCAGATTATGTACAGTTCCTGGGAATCTACTTTATTGTGGATATTTTGGATGATCCAGGCAATGGTGACTCCTTTATGACAACTGTAATATCGGTTGAAAATTATTTTTGTTTCTTTCTCTGTGATTTCCATAAGGCAGAAGTCTTACCTCTCTCTCTCTCTCTCTTTTTAGTAGTGGGTATTTTACATATGATTAGATGGTGAATAAAATTCTTCTTTATGTCTGCTTCTCAGTACATGCTAGGAAAACACTTTGAAAGTAAACATGTCTGTTGCACTTTTTCTGTACTTTCTCCTTTTGTTGAAATACATTTTATTCTCTTTGGTCTTTTCTGTGTGTAATTTTAAATGCTTTGTGTCATAAGTAATTTTGTTCCTTTCACCTTGATCTAAGTTTGCTAGTTCAAATGGGCAGATGCTTCTGATTATTGCAGATTATTGCAGATTCTGTGATTTTTACCCAACTAGGGTTTGCTGATTTTAGCTCTGGATTCCACATAATTTTTTGAGGAAGCTGTTTGTAAAAATGTGTGGAATTTGCCTCTTGCATTTGTCAAGATAACATCACGAATTAAGAAAGATAACAAATACAAAACAAAACAAAATACTAGCAAATGAATAAAATTCACCAGGGTGCCAACAAAAGTGATTCAAAGTAATTTGGCCCTTGCAGTGTGCATGCATGCATACACACATACGTGTGTGCATGCCTGCCTGCCTGCCCTCCTGCCTTCCATAACATATTCTCTAGTGTTACACCCTTTGTGGAATACACATCTGACCACACACTTGAAAGGCATACTGAATTCACTAATCTTGTTAATAAAATCTGTGGAGCAGTTAGTCACTGGATGCTCTGTGTATTTTGTTATTTTCTAGAACAGATTTTACATTACACTTGTAAGTTTTGAACTGATTAAAATCAGTGTGTTCATTGCAACTTGAAGTTGCCTCTTTTCCTGTGGGTGGTGATAGGCAAGATCAGTGTTTGTGTAGCTTGTTTCCATGAGCTATCCCAGCACACGTGCACCATAGTGTTGTGATATATATACCACACTGTTGTGATATATATACACCACACTGAATGGTGGTTGGGTCCGTCAGGTACAATATGTCCCACAAGCTCTTGCAACATGTCTGAAAAACCTTTTTAATGGAAGGTATGCAGATTCCATTACAGTCTTGGTGGAAGCTGTGTGGGAATAATAGATGTGGTTGAACTTCCCATGGGTTTTTGAAGTCAGGCTATCTACAACAGCAGCAAGGCCTGAATGGAATGGCTGTTTGAAGGTAGGAACAGTTATGATAGAAGCAAATTATGAACAATTAATGCAGAAGTGGGACAAGTATGTTCATGTGACCAACAGGTATATACCAACATAGCAAAATAAATGGACATTGTACTTTAGAGGGAGCAGAATTGGTCTTTGTCTACTGAACATGCCCAAGTGATAATTAGCCACACTAACTGCAATAATAATGAAACTCTGCGGGACTGTCATTGGAAGAAATATGTGCTATATGCATCTACAGCTCTGATACAGTTAAGCTCCCTGCCTCCAGATTGTTACAATACTGTTTGCATGCTGTAAATGTCATCCACTACTGTTAATTGGATATATGGCTGGTAGACCTCTCCAAAGGTAATAAACATGGCGACCTCACTGACATTGATCCATTGTGCCACAACAATTCTCCTATATAGATCATTCTGAAGTCTTTTGTTCCTTTCTTCATTTCACCCTGTGTCACAAGCTCTGCCTGTTGCAGAAAGCCCACACAGTGAGCTTGGTATAAATACTGAAAGGCTGCATAAGCAGAAACCCTGGGATAGCTGTGGCGGTTTGACCCTGCTAGGCAGCTGAACTCCACCACAACCGCTGTCTCACTCCCCCTCCTCAAAGGAATAGGTGGAGAAAATCCAATGGAAAGCGCTCAAGAGTTGAGGTAAGGACAAGGAGATTATTCGCCAATTACCGTACGGGCAAAGCAGACTCAACATAGGGAGATTAATATAATTTATTACTATCACTAGCAAACTAGAGCAGTGAGAAACTAAAAGCAAACTAAAAACACCTTCCCCCTCATCCGCTTGCTCTCTCGAGTGGCACAGGGGTACAGGGAATGGGGCTGCAGGCAGTCCACATTACTTCGTCATCTGCTGCTCCTTCGTGGTCACTCTCTCTTCCCTTGCTCCAACGTGGGGTCCCTCCTATGGGATGTCATCCTTCCTGAACGGGTCCTGTGTGGGCTTCCCACAGGCTGCAGCTCTTCAAGAGCTGCTCCAATATGGGTCCGTACCATGGGGTCCAGCCTTCAGGAGCAAACTGCTCCAGCATGGGTCCCCCACGGGTGACAGCTCCCACCTGCTCCTGCGTGGGCTCCTCTCCATGGGCTGCAGGTCCAGACCAGAGTCTGCTCCTGCAGGGGGGGACTCTCCATGGGCTGCAGCCTCCTTCAGGCCACATCCATCTGATCCTCTGTGGTCTCCTCCACAGGCTGCAGCATGGAGATCTGCTCCATGTGGTACCCCATGGGCTGCAGGGGGACAGCCTGCTCCACCATGGTCCTCACCACAGGCCGCAGGAGAACTTCTGCTCAGGTGCCTGGAGCACCTCCTCCCCCTCCTTCCTTACTGACTTTGGCGTCTGCAGGGCTTTTTCTCTCGCATTTTCTCACTCCTCTCTCCCAGCTGCTGTTGCACAGCATTTTTTTCCCTTTCTTATATCTGCTCTCACAGAGGCACAACCAGTGTCTGGCTGTGCCAGGCTGGCTCAGGCCTGGCCAACAGTGGGTCCCTTTTGGAGCCATCTGGAGCTGACTCTTACCTGACTTGGGGCAGCTTCTGGGATCTTCTTACAGAGGCCACCCCCATAGCCTCCCTGCTACCAAACCCTTATCATATAAACTCAATACAATAGTTCACATCACATATGGCTCAGAAAAGTTGAAAGTGGGATAAGAAATAGGAGGTTATCACCCCTGGTATCAAGAGAGCTCTTGGTATATCCATGACTCCAGGGATGTGGTACAGTGCAGCAGTTCTCAGGATGTTTGGAGACAACTTAGGAACTGCAGCTTTGATGTTGATGAGTCAGAATGATCTAGGAGATCGTGCCTGAACACTCCTCATGAAAGATCATTCAGAGCTGTGTAGATGTGGCAGTGCAGCAAGGTAGTGTACGGTACCTAATAAATCTTTTTATTTAAGCTCTAATTCATTCATCAGTTATCTGTAACAAGGAAGATATTGAAATAAAAATCTTGGAGAAACATTGTTTTTAAAATTTTATTACAGATTTAAATTAGTCACCTGAGTTTGTAATGGATTTGGTAGTAATAAGTTGTAACCTTATTGTCAGTCTACTTTTAACACATACCCTCCTAGAAGTTGAAAAGATGAGTATAGACCAATCTACTTTATAGCTCTGGAGTAGAAAAAGGAATTTTGGTGTACCAGATAACTAGTTAAGAAATCAAAATTAAATAAATGTTGGAGCCAAACAGGAAAAAGTATTTAGCCACTAGATAAAGAAATTTTCAAGCTGTTCTCTGAAGAGTGTCAAGTGAAGTAAAACTGTCCACGTGGTCAGTGAAAGCTTATTTTTAAACATACAACTTTAATTCCTAAAGTCACTTTTCATACTAGTATTTAACACTCACTATTAAAATCTTAGGCTTCCAGCAGCTGTTGCTAAGCTATTGAGACAGTCATCAGTGCAATAGCTTTGAAGGTCATAAAGTCTAGTCTGGATAATTTTACTATTTATATGATACTTCTCAATTCTTTGCAGCTCTATAAGTTGCGCTATGCATACTATTAGAAGGATACTTACTGTCTTTATTTGCACAATAGAGATTAAGATTTTGACTAAGGCAACAGAATTAATTGCTTTATCATGAATGAAAATAAAATGATAATGCACTGGTTTTGAAAAGTTAAATTTTGACAATTCTTCTCTTGTGATACTGCATCTTTCCATTAACGTTTAATTAGAGTTATTAAATAATTACATGATTTTTATTTAAGGCATATGTGCAAGCATTTTCAATGCCTGTAGCAGTCACAGCTTCTCTTTCTTATTGGTGCCATTCTCTGAAAATGTTGTGGTTTAACCCGGCAGGCAGCTAAGCACCACACAGCCGTTCACTCACTCTCCCCCCACCCCCCAAACCAGTGGGATGGGGGAGAGAATTGTGAAAAAGAAAAAAAAAAAAGCTCATGGGTTGAGATAAAGACAGTTTAATAGGACAGAAAAGAAGGGGAAAATAATGATGATAATAATAATGATAATAATGATAATAGTAAAAGAATATAGAAAGCAAGTGTGTACAATGCAATGCACAATTCAATTGCTCACCCCCTGCTGACCGATGCCCAGCCTGTTCCCGAGCAGCAACCCCCCTTTGCCCCGGCCAGCCCCCCCAGTTTTATTGTTCAGCATGACGCCACATGGTATGGAATATCCCTTTGGTCAATTTGGGTCAGCTGTCCTGGTCCTGTCCCCTCCTAACTTCTTGTGTACCCCCGGCCTCCTCACTGGCAGGGCAATACGAGGAGCTGGAAAGTCCTTGGCTCTGTATAAACACTGCTCTGCAGCAACTGAAAACATCACCATTATCTTCATCAAAAAATCCAAAATACAGCATTGTATGAACTTCTACGAAGAGAATTTAACACTATCCCAGCCAAAACCATGACAGAAAATTACCTGCTTTCAAAGGTTGCCTAGATAAATGTTTTATTATTCACTGTTTACTACATTTCACGTTGTCTCTGGATTTTAAAAATTCTCTGCCAATTCCCTGATTTAAATTATCTCACCCCTGATGTCAAACACATAGTAAATTATAAACAATACTTCCTTTCATTAGGAGAAATGTTACTTCATGAAGAGATGAGCAATAGTGGAGAAAGGAATAATACTGCCCCACTGGGAATGCTCAGATATCTTGTTTATTAGAAAACATGCTGAACTAATTGGGACTCCATTTTTCTATCAGTGTCAGATGTAGGATGACATTTTGAAAAGCTATCTTTACCAGTTGTGCAGAACTTAGTGAACAGTTTTGTTAGACCCTATAGTGACAAAGAAATACTAGGTACTTGTTCATATTTTCCTGATTAGGATTTAACTTCCTAGATGTCCCAGAATAATGGTCTATTTTGGCAAGCAGTTACAGCATTAATCTTTTTCTACCTCTTCACAGATGGATTTTCTGGCACCTTTGCCAAGTATTAAATTGATGCATTTGTTAAGCAGTGCAGGACCAGAATGTCAGTCATCGAGAAGTTTTGAATGCTGACATGAAAGAAGGCTTCTTACAGTGAAAGAGAGAGACTTAAATTTATCATTCAAATATTTCTACTTTATAACTGTTTCCACCTAAGGCAAAAAATGGTTTCATCTTTTTTTGAGTTTAACCATACAGGAAAGACCAGGTAGGTCTCTGATCAAAGCTATATATTAAGGACATATTCTGTCTTTCAAAGCGCATCTTAAATTTCTTCAGTTGAAAGGACAAACAATCTGTTAAGTGAATTACCAGCTTTATCTCAAGCTGACGTATGTTAAGGAAACCTTGGATTTGCCAGAATGTTGTCTGTCAAAGGTATTTTTTTTCCGTGATATAGCTGAATTATTCTTGTCTATTTAGATAATCAAGACTTGGCAAGCTGAGACTTGAATGAAAGAATGTACATCGTTAACAGTATCACTATATCTTCATTGACACTGGGACAAACTTAAGAGTTTTTCCTCAGCAGACTTATGACATGTAATCTACTATTCTTCATATGCATTATAACCTGTAGTTTGTACAAGAGTCTTCCATATTGTTTTTTTTTTTTTTTTTTGACATTAGTGTTATCCCATATCCCCTTGAGAAGAAGTATCAAATTCAGTGTACAGGCAGTGTTTAAAACATTTTCTTCGTTCATTGATATTTATGCATAGTAAAGAAATGATGCTGACTCCAGAAAAGTCAGAAAGTGGACACAGGAAGATATTGAATTGCTCTTAGTAAACTTCTTTCTCGTTCTAGGCCCATGTAAGCATGTACAGGCTTAAAGACAAGATTAAGCCTAATGGTGTCAGCTTTGATAAGGCCTCTGTTACCTACTACTCAACCTGGCTGAACTGAGTCTGTCTGATGCTGCTTATTGGAAGGCACTTGGAAGGCAATCAGGCACATAAACTTTGATAATTAGGGTCACTGTAGAGGTCATAGACTCCAGTCATACCAGTAGATAATTATGATTAAGTATCTAAATTGCTCCCCATGTGGCAAGTTACCTTGTATAATCAATTACAATAACGTGCAAGACAGCAACCCACTGAGTTGACATCACCCCAGGGGAGCTCTCCCTACATGTTCTTTAAGGACTTCTGGGAGCACATTAAGAATAATTCAATGAAGAAGAATAAAATACTTAATTTAGCAGTCTATAAAATGCAAAATTTACATGTAAGTATTTATGTCTTGACCATTGTCAGTGCAAGGGGTCCCTGCTCTACAAAAAAAGCAAGCCAGGACCAATGGTGACAGCATGGCAGGCAGGACGGTGCCCTCACTGTATGCAGTGTCCTCACTGAGTATGCAGTCCCACCTGGCAGTGATGTGATGTGACCTTGGTCAGCCACAGTCCAGTTAGCCTTGCAGGTCCACAGTCAGAAGAGAGGTCACAGGTCAAGACAGGAAGTTAAGTCAGCAGGTCAAAGTCAGCAAATAGACAGTCAGGCACAAATGTTCCTACAACACTGCTTGAGGCAAGAGCTGAAGGTAAGTAAAGTGCCTGAGCTTAAATGCAGCCTCTGAACAAAAAGGGGAAAGCCCCCAGTGATGCTCTCCATAGCCCTTCCTCATGCAACTGCACCTTAACAGAGATGGCCTTGAACACAGGCAGATGAACTTCTAGGCTGGGGGGATGAGCTTGCTGTCATGGACCTGAATCAGCCTTGCAATCATGGTGATTTCCCTTACAGCAATGAAACTGGTGGATACAACAGCAGTTCGTCACTCAGGATAAGTATAAAAATGATTGAAGTCTTTAAAGAATAATTAACTAAATCAGAAACTGCTACCCCAAATGGACAAATCTGGAGAAGTAAAATTTTACAAAGTTTTTTTTAAAGTTCCCATGACAAGCAACATGTAGGGACAGTGACTGGATTGGAATACTCTACAGATCTGGTGAATTAAACTAAGATACAAATTTAGTTTTTATCTTTTTTTAAAAGTCAGCTTTCTGTAAAAACAAGCACAGAACTGTTTAAGATTACCACAAATGCTCTGTTTTTTTTTTTTTTTTAACCATAAAATATACTTTCATATTTAATTTTCAAATATGGGACAAATAGTTGTTTGTTACCAGAATGTTTTTCTCTTTTGTCAGGAAAATTTAATGGAAAATAGTTTTGTCTTTTATGAGTGTGGTGGTTTTACCCAGGTGAGCAGCAGAAGTCCACCACAACCGCTGTCTCACTCCCCCTCCTCAAAGGAAGAGGGGGAGAAAATATGATGGAAAACGGCTCAAGGGTTGAGACAAGGACAAGCAGGTTACTCACCAATTACCATCACGGGCAAAACAGACTCAACAGAGGGAGATTAATATAATTTATTACTATCACTAGCAAACTAGAGCAGTGAGAAACTAAAAGCAAACTAAAAACACCTTCCCCCCATCCACTCTCTTCTACCTCCTCCCCCCGAGTGGCACAGGGGAACAGGGAATGGGGCTGCAGTCAGCCCATATCGCTTCGTATCCGCCTCTCCTTCGTGGTCCCTCTCTGCCCCTGCTCCAGCGTGGGGTCCCTCCCACGGGATGCCGTCCTTCCCGAACGGGTCCTGCATGGGCTTCCCACAGGCTGCAGCTCTTCAAGAGCTGCTCCAATATGGGTCCGTACCACGGGGTCCATCCTTCAGGATCAAACTGCTCCAGCATGGGTCCTCCATGGGTGGCAGCTCCCACCAGATCACCTGCTCCTGCGTGGGCTCCTCTCCATGGGATGCAGGTCCAGACCAGAGTCTGCTCCTGCGGGGGCTCTCCATGGGCTGCAGCCTCCTTCAGGCCACATCCCCCTGATCCACCATGGTCTCCTCCACAGGCTGCAGCATGGAGATCTGCTCCATGTGGTACCCCATGGGCTGCAGGGGGACAGCCTGCTCCACCATGGTCCTCACCACAGGCCGCAGGGGAACTTCTGCTCAGGTGCCTGGAGCACCTCTTGCTCTCCTTCTGCACTGACCTTGGTGTCTGCAGGGCTGTTCCTCACTCCTCTCTCTCCCAGCTGCTGTTGCACAGCATTTTTTTCCCTTTCTTAAATCTGCTCTCCCAGAGGCACAACCAGCATCCCTCACAGGCTCAGGTCTGGCCAGCAGCGGGTCCCTTTTGGAGCCGTCTGGAGCTGACTCTTACCTGACATGGGGCAGCTTCTGGAATCTTCTCACAGAAGCCACCCCTGTGGCCCCCTTGCTACCAAACCTTTACCATGTAAGCCCAATACAATGAGTTAAAATCTGTGTATCCTGCAAGATGCTGCAACACTTCATTGTGTCAATACAAACATATGGAGTTTACAGCTTTCATATTGCTGTATGAATATGTGGAATAATTATTATACAATTCTGCATTGTTAATTTCATTTTCAGCAGTAGAAAATTAATCTGATTCAATTATGTTTTATAGAACTATATTTTAGTAACTTGGAACAAATATTATAAACCATATATTTTTCCACAGAATATTTTGGAGCCTTTGTCTTTTTTCTATATTTCTGCATTTTTTAAGAGGAAAAAATAAGTCGTTGAAGTTCTCCAATTTCCTGATTTGAGGACCAGCTAAAATATCACATCGTAAAGGAGATACTTCAAAATTTATTTTGAATTGCCAACCTACAAATAATTGGATTTTTTCCTCAGTGTAGCTCAGAGTTGACATCTCGGTTTTGATTCTCACTGTCATCAAGGAAAGCAATAGGAAATATCGCTGAACTTACTTTTCTGAGTACCAATCAATCTTGGGAACTGCAGGAAATAAACTCAGTCACCCTGAAAGTGATATTGTCAGTCAGAAAATCAAAAGACAGAGTACAAATAATATAAATCTCAAGCACTATACACACTACTTATGCCTGACATTTACTGAATGATTCATGATTCTTATATCTTCCCTCCTTGCCAAGAAAATGAGGTAAAGTTTGAATGAGTAATAGGTGGCTAAGGTGAATCTTCAGAAGATTCTATTGAAGCCAAAGAAAAGGAGGGATGAATTTTTCATAAAGTCAAGGTTTACTGGATAAAATAAACAGCCTTTGTTAGAAAGCATTTAAAAATTGTCAATTAAAAAGACTGATGGAAATAAGTAAGCAGTAACAAAGATGCTAAATAAAATCCCAAAAGGTCCCCTTTGAGACTATAGAAAATTAGGAAAAAATCATGCAACTAGAGTCTGATCCAAGGAAATCTAAGTTCAGCTGAAAAACTCACATTGGATTTGATGAACTGAGGTCTGGGTCACTAGCACACAGATTTAACATCTGAATCCACTTGTAGAACTTCAAGACCTTTACATATAAATTAAATTCTTTCTTCCTCCTGTCTGGAAAGTTCTGCTGTGCTAGTAAATAGTGGTCCTGTGGGCTGAGCCTTATCTCAGGAATTCATTTGGTTCAGTTTCTCTTCTGTCACTTGTTTCGCTATGAATAATACATGCATACAGTCTAAGAATTCATTCTCTATTTTTCTTTTAAAATAAGCTAATTATTCACTCTTTCTTGCTACAGTTTAACAACATAAACTGGCAGTATGAATAATTGTTAATTAACAGTCCATTTAATGAGACCAGAGATTCATGTTATGAGGACAGAAAGCTGATAAGTTCGATCAAGGGTAATAGTTAACTAAATCAGCTATGTTCCTCATGTTGCAATTTCTTGCTAATGGCCTATCAAAAAGCCATGCTGACAGTTTGATTTAAAATCAATCCTCCAACACCTTTTTATTTGCTTTCTTTTTTCTTTTTGGATTCTAATTCCATAAGGTTAAGCAAATAGTGCATATCATAAGCAAACCCTTAGCTCCTATTCCAGATACTTTAGAAGCTCTGAGTTCATGGAAGTTTGTAATGATTATTTGCTGTTGAAAAACCTCCAAATCAATGAGAATTTATCATCTAAAGTTACACTTCAGGATTCAAGGAACTTAGACAATACATAAATATATTGGACTAAAATATCAATTAACCATCGTGTGTTCTTGTAGCAGAGTAGACATCCCCCTACGAGTTTAATGATAGGTTTAGAATAGACCTGTAAATTACAACAGTAGCACCTAGAGCCCCTGTGCAATTCTTTTTTAAGTCTATTTCTTGCAAAATAAATCTGAGCTGAACATGGTCTATGCCAGTGCCAACACAAACAGAAACAGACTTTCACCATCTTCACCAGTAACACATGAATTCTTAATGCTCCTCAGAGTTACAGGAATCTCTACATGTCATTTCTAAGGCCTGTCTTCTTGCTTATGTAAGTGGCATTAGCTGCATGTTCTCTTTTAGCTAGTATTGCCACTGACTGTTTTGTCACTTTGTCAAAATAGAATTCTGCCAGCTGACGACCTTCTGTGTGATGTTCTGTTGCTAAAATCCTGTATAGACCTTCTCTGTTACGCCTTTTCTTAGTGCTTGCATCATTCTGATGACCGTTGTCACTCTGAAGAAGATTTCCTAAGTGCATGAAACAGCACTCTACAGACTTTGGAAACCTTTAGAAATATTTTTCATGTCTGTTTGAAATTAAAATAAAAGAAAAAGAACAAAAAAAAGAAAAAAGAAAACAGAAAAAAAGAATAAGGAAAATGTGATCATTTCCACTTCATTCCAGCAGTCTGGCCTTTAGGAGGAAGCTTCAAAGATGAGTTAGCCAGACTGAAGCTCTTTTTCAGACTGAATCTGCAGCAAATCATTCAAAAAGCAGCTGGGTCATATATATGCATGTTGCATAATATTTGCATATGCATAATGCAGTTTCTGCATTATTTGTTTTGTGTACTCCGTCTACCACAATTTACCTGACTGCTTTCAATAATCCCAATTTCAACATTTCTTTATGTTCTGTATTTCCTTCCATTTTGTCTTCTCTTCCCTTATTTAGCGCTTTTTTCCCTGACACACTTTGACACTTTTGGTTTTAAACATCCAAATATGTCTTCTCCAAATCATAGAAATTAATAACCCTATATAAACCACCATTCCGTTTTTGCTCTGACTCTGTTTTCCAAGCCAGGCTCCATTTTTTCTTATTTTCTGCTACAGTATAGTGGGTTAGGACACCATAATTTTGCATTCACAGGACCCTTGTGCAACTTGGTGGATCATTAATCACTGCCATAACAACAATCAAGGGAATGGTCAGACATAAATGATTATCAAAATAGACTTTTTGTTTTATTTGTTTCCAAGACTTATATATAAGCTTTATAAAGTTAGTGTGATTTTCTGGTGAAAATGAAATGGGTTAATTTCCTTACATCAGTTTCATTTCAAGCATATGTGTGCCAACATTAATGTGTTCCATAGAGACCCAATATAGTCTGGTGTGACTGTTATGTTGAAAAGACAGAAAATTGTTAGGAAAAAACTCTCTGAGTCACTTACTGGAAGTATTACATGTAGTAATTTTTTCTATCTGCAAAATGCTCAGAACTCAAGTTCAGTTCCTTAGAACATAATTGCTATTCATAGAACAGCATGAACTCATAATTTTCAGGGTGCAGAATGGTTGCAAACTGCTTATTAAATGCTAACTTCAGTTGTTTTCCACTTGCTGTTAACTGGCTCTGTGGTGGGGCACATTTCCTCAGTCACGCAGTAAATATTTTGCTGCCTGACTGAATCACATCAAAAGTAACTAGAAGTAATGCACAAATGGAGTGATGATGATACACACTTATGGCAGGATAAGTTTTAGTGAACATTTTCACAAATACCTGCATATTGCTTGAACTGCCATAGATAATGGAAAATCCCAAGAAGAATTGCAGCAGAATTATAGTCCTCAGTTCCTCTTTTTTTTTTTTTTTTTTTTCATTTGTTTGCTAACTGTGTTGTATTAAATTAACCTAAAAATGTATGAGCACAGGAGCTTTTTTTTTGGTGTGGTTCTGTTTTCAACCCTATGGAAACCAAGCAGTGATGCAGTGACCCCTAAATATAATAGTGCAAGTTATATGGATTCTGTGGTCTCTATAAAACACTAGTAAGCTAGCAAATAGCAGAAGTAACTGAATTATAAGTAAAAGTTTTTTATGGTATGATTTGCAAAATATTACAATATAATTTTATAACTGCAATTTAATTGACTTCCTAAGGTAAAATGTGGAGACATTCCAATACGTTCACTGTTATCAAAGGGGAACCATCCCTACATAAGAAGAATGATGCTCTATTAGCATGACAGGAAATCCCAAGCAATTATATCATAGGTACATTATAGAGGTACATTATATTTCTATAAGATGCCAGAGAAATGGAAGAGTACTTGATATATATTTTTATGTTCAGTTGGCCTTTAAGATTACTTTGAAGCTTTTCCTTTCCTCAACGTACAATACAGAAGCATGCAACGAGGTCCAGTCTAAAAGAAAGCACTTCAGAAACAAAATGCTGTTGTTTTAATGTATCCTATGGACAAACGTCTCAGATAAATATGAAGTGAATTTAAGAGGATATAATGAATGTGAATTTATTTATTTATTTATTTTTACCCTGCGAGACAATGAATTCTGCAAAACAGTTGTGTGTAGATGTTAAATTTTGTTACCAAAAACTACATCTTAACTCAGATTATGGGCTGTTTGTGTCAAATTCAAGATTGAGCAGAGAAATCCATCCAGGCAGGCTTTGCCCAAGGCACGCTGAGTTCATGGAAAGCCAGACCATGGCTAGAGGCATCCCATGATGTCACACAACCTTTACTCAGTTATGTTAGGTTTTAATGTATTTGTATCCAAAAATATATTTTTCCTTCCGATGTTATAATATCAAAGAAGACACAGAATAATCCAACATGGATGAGTTTATCCAGTTTCTTACACATCTGTCTGAAGTCACTCATGGTCAGTTTTGAGAATTAGCTCTTTAGGTCTTTCTATTTCTGTCAGAAAAGAACCTGCTATCAATTTCAACAGGTTTAAGGTACCATATACAGGGTAATTCTAGTGACAAGTGGATAAAAACTGCAATATGAACATTTAATATTTAGAATATTTTCTCTGAGGTACTTTCTAATAGTGTTGAATTGTTGCAAGAATTGAGGCAAGTGAAGAGCCCATCCCCAAATGCTGAGACGAATTACACTGTTGTATCTTGCTATCTGTCACAAATATGAATGGTGAAAATCAGAAAAAGGTGTAAGATAAAGGCAGCATCAATGGTAATTTAGACAGTAGGAAACTATTTAGTTATAAGCCAAAATAGGGCTTTACCCAGTAACCTGAATCTTCCTGACCTCTTGGATCTAGGTAACATGCATTGAAGTAACTTTAACTTTTATTATCCTGGAAACTCACAGGTTGGCTTTTGCCAATAACAACTGGAAAATTCTTTGCTTGCTTTTGGAAGCAATCTTGGCTGTCTTTATAATCATTACAAAAATGGGCCTCTGATCCTTGACAGGACCACAGGGCTCTACGACACAAATAATAAAACAATGGTCTATGTGGTACTGAACTCTTGTCATCCAAAAGGGTCAGTGTATCCCATCCCCCATCTCTCTCCCCTCACCCAAGAAGCAGCTATTCAGGCAAAGTGAAGCAGTTTTGCAAAGCAAGGAAAAAAATTCAGTACATTTATTAAATATATATATCACACCAGGGAATTCCCTCAGCTCCTCTTCTCACTTCATTTGCATTCGGTGTACTGGGAAAGGCAGACATCCAAGTTCATGCAATTTTGCTGAAGTGAGGCATATCAGATATTTGCACAAGGGGGATAAAGGAAGAGAAGAAAAATAGCTAAAAAATTATGTGCTATTTATTGGGATGGATTTAACTACCCTAGCTTCAAATGTCAGTCAAGCCAGTCTTTTCCTACTTTTCACTGATGTTATAAAGCTTCCAGATAAATTAGCTTAAGTTGAGCCATTAAAAAAGATTCTCCTGTTCTGTTTATGATCCATGGTTGACAAGAAAAATGAATGAGAGAAAAACAGGAAGAGGAAGGGGGGAGAAAGAGGAGGTAGAGAGAATTTTATGCCTCACACTAAGCATTTTAAGTCCTCAGAAATCTCTCATCTGAAACTTTCACCTGGCAAACCAATACAAATGTGCTTCACTATAGGGCAGTAAAGTTTGTGGAGAAAAATTCTTGTTACCTGGCCTGAAGACCAGGAATTAGATTCCTGTACCAAACAACTTTATACAAATGAAATTATTACATACCAAACTGGTCACTTATGCTGATAGGTGGCCAATTAATGAAATGCAAACATTTTTGCCCCTTTCTTAGATGTAGAACAATTACTGTAGGTTTCTACAATCATTCAGTTCCTTCCTTCGTAGGCTGTAGTTTTTCATTTATTAAGAAATAAATGTGTTAGAAAGTGTGGGGATAAGGTAATGAAGTAGTTGATACAAGAGCCTTTATTTCATCATAATTAAATTAAAATTAAACTTCTTGAAAGGTTCAGATCACACAGAATTAATACCTCTTCTATTCTTCATTCCTTCCTGTGGCTTCTATCTCACTGTGATCTCTTGTGACTCTTCTGTGTTATATATATATAGATACAGATATAGATATAGAGATATATGTATCATGGTTCTGATTTGAGAAGTCCCAGAGCATGGAAGATTTAATTATACCAGACAGCCCTGCAGTTATTGCAGATCTGAGCTCCATAATATAGCTATTACTAGAAAATATTCTGAAATGAAATTTCAGTGAGCCAAACTAAAAATGAATTTCTGGATTTTGTTTACAATTTTAAATTTTATTCACTTAGGCGAACAAGCCCTTCTTTCACCAAAACAAAACAAAAATACAAATGAACCAACAAATTTCTCTGCCCCTGCCTCCACTGATTATTAAAACATAGTGAAAACTAGTTATTTTATATCTTTTACTCTGCCATAAACTTTTCTTCTTGGCATCAGTTGATCAATAGTATAACTGTCTTTAGGCCTTTTCGATGACAGCATAAACTTTGTTTCTACTATTCATTTTGCTGTTTACTATGTTATAAGTTGCATCTCTGGAAACGCCTTTTCAAGTACACTCTTTTGTCAGAAGTCCAATTGACAGCACAAGATTCTTCTCATTTTAGAAAAAGGTGTGACAACACTGGTCAAAATATTCTCAAAAACCCTTGGTGGTTTTAGAGAGGTTTATTAAGTCACTTTAACTTAAACCTAATTCGATTGTGTGTTATTAGGCACCATAAAGTTTAAGTACTGTAAAAGAGATAATAGCTATTCCTGAGAGAAATCTGCATTATGTAGTGTATGTTTATAGAGGGCAATTGTAGGTTTTCATGCTCTTAAAAAGCTATTAATGAATATTTGAAATACTTGAAACATATTTTTTTTTCTGCAAAAGACACAAAATATTGATTTGTTATTTGCTCATATTAACAAGTATGTTTTACTAGTTATGTGATATGAAAGAATTGACAGACTATTCAGACCATGCTTAATATGTGGTAAAGAAAAATTAACAAAAATATCTTGTAAAAAGGAACTATTAAGCCATCATCTGTAGTATAAAGTATTGTAGGAATACTCTTGGGTGTTTATATTTAGTGAAGCATATTTTTCTAACCCAGACCTCTTTATCATATGCAGAGTTTCAGAGTTTTAAAGCAGGCAAGACTACATCAACCTCTGCTGAGCTGACTCATTGTGTTAGAGAAAACAAACCTAAATGTAATTGAAATATCAAGCAAGAAAATCTGAATTTGAAAAAAACAATGATGACAACAAAAAGCCACACACACAAAAAACAACCAACCGACAAACAAAAAACCACAAGAAATAACAACAAAAAACAATCAGCCAACTAACCAAAAAATCTTGTGACTTTTTTAGCTTGTCTATGATGTCATTCTGATTTTGATCTTACAGTTTCACCTACCATCAGTGAGTGGGATGGTTAAGGATTCTTGATAACTTTTTCAGAATTATTAATATTCACTGCCATGTGATAGGGGCAGTCCTGTCCCCAGAGCTGTTAATCTTAAGAACACATCAAAGTTGCTCCTAGATGATTAAATAGTCTTCCTATGGTCTCTGTTCACAAGGGCTTATTCCCATATCTTTGGACAATGTTGGTACTAATATTGTTTAGGAACTAAAATTCTTCTCAGATTTTGTTAGATATCTTTAGAATAACTTATAACCTGAACTACAGTGAAAAAGATGTCCACTGGAAAATGAAAAGGCCATGAATTTAACTTCTATTTCATCACCTCAGAGTTGATCCTCCTTCCACTGCTTGTTAAGTTACCAGAGAGAAGCATTTGGAATGGATTAGACTTTGCAGGTGGCCCGGAAGAAACGTATCTCTTGAGTACATTCTGATTTTTCTTTTCTAGTGCCCAGTCTGTATGCTAAGTGTTTTTAAAAATGATAATGCTATATGACTTTAATAGTTAAAAAATTTAAGATTTTCTTTATTAGAATTAGAAGGATTATTTGTGCTGAACTTTAATGTTCTGCTGGCAATGTGGCTGGAGCCTCAGAAAAAAAGTTCAGACCCTAGTAGTAACCTGATAGACAATTCTTTACATTTTAAATTCATGAAAGTTGAAAAGAAAGCCTGAGCAAGAAGAAAACTGTAATTTTATTGTGTAGATACGTAACATCTTAAGTTTGTTTCAGACATCAAAGGGATATATGTTCTTGTAGGTTTTTTTTTTTTTTTTCCTCCAATACAAAAAGATCTGCTTTATATGGAAAAAAATCCTTCCAGTTACAGTGTGTCAAATCTGTCATTAGCTTATCTTAATCAATTCAACACAGAAATGCTTCAGAGAATGTAAAGAAGCATTTTGTTGAGGGAGATCAGCATTTGTCAGTAGGATAATTTTCATTTGTTCAGCTAGGTTTGTGTAACTCCGAAAGCTGTAGCAATCACCTATCCAAAGAACTAACACTTGGCATGTCTTTGGTACAAATGCTCTCAGGGAAGGAAGGGGAGGGGCCTGGAGAAAGAAATCCTCATGCTTCTAAGGTGTCTCTTCTGTTAAGGGATAGACAGAGTCTTTGTGGGCTACATCAAGATTTGAAGCTAGAGGAATAAGACATAATTCTCTCTGACACAGGTTCCCTAACATGTATAATTCCCTCTGCCACTTAAGCTCTACCTCTTAAGATTCTTATTGGTAAGATTAATTTAAAAAAAGAATCCTTTGTTATCTTTGAAAATTGCTCGGAATACTGAATCAAAGCGTATGCATTTTGAATGGGAAAATTATTGGGACAGAAAATGTTACTATAATACTTTTACTTTAATATTCCTAATTCTTTAACAAATTTTGTTATGAATTTCACCTTTTTTTTTAATTATTATTATTATAGAGGAGCATTTTCCTGTCTTTAGTGGAAGAAGTCTGCATGGTTTTCTACAGAGCTGGGGTTGCTCCTTTACTATTCAGAAACTGATATCAAGTGCTTTGTCCAGCTGAGAGTTTTGTGAAGCCTCCCCATATTTATGGTTTATACCATCACAGCACAGTTATGTACCACATGGTTTGTAGGAAATACTGTTGCTGCAGTGTATTAACAATGTAGGAATTAACCATGAGAGACCTTAGAGGAGAGTAAGGTGATTTTATTTAAAGTAAAATCTGAAACAAAACAGGTTTCACTCAGTTACCTTCATTCTCTCACAGTCTCATACTCCCAGGCACCAGGATGCATGCGGTCCAAGAAACCTGTTCAGCAGTCAAGCATCTTGGTATGTGTTCAGATGTTAGGTCCAGGATCAATTGCAATGACATAGTAGAAAAGGGACATGGACTGCCAAATCCTCCTTGTGTCTCCTGGGTTCTTCTTAAGTTGGTGACTGTGTGCAGGTTTCAGGAATGCCTTTTTCTGCTGTGATCCTGATGATGAATGGTGGATAGCTGATGTGGGAGCCATTACTAGAGGCTATTTGGAGATCCCTGTTCCTGCTAACAAGCGCTTAGCCCTGTGCTGTCCCTTTTGGTGCCTTCACATTGAGACACCCTAGTTCAGTCTGTGTTCACACCAATCTTAGCCCTTCTATTACAATTTCTATTACAATGCATACAGGTTCAGAGAATCACTGAAATATCAGTCAGCAATGTGACTTAGCCCATTTTTTTAGAAAATGTTTTCCGGTCTTCCTTATACTATAACATCACCTTTGGCAAATATGCTTCTATAGTTATGTTTTAAATTATTTAATGAAAATAATTACTGAATATACATAAGTCACAGAACAGAATTTAGAAAAGCTGCAGATGTGGAATAGACTATTTGAATGAGAAGCAGCAAACCTGTGAGACTTATTTTCCCCCTGAGACAAACCTGGTCTTTCTGAACAGAATCACTCACATACTGCTGTGTGCAGAGTTTAAATTATTTTTGCAAGGAGATTTTATTTTTATCTGTATCTGAACAATTTCAATCCCTATGTGGCTACTTCCTTGAAAGTTTCGGTGCTTCTTAAGATATGGAATACAATCTATCAGGTCTCAGTATCATGGAAATGAATCTGTTTTGAAAAACGTGGAAAGGCTTTGGGATAACACTGGTTATCACCTCTGGTTATCAACATTTTGATCTGCAGTATTTCTTTTATGGAAAAAAAACAACTAAACAAAATTATCTGGAGTAAACGGAAGCAGAAAAAAATCAAATAAGAAAAAACCAAAACAAACAAAAACCAATCCCTTCACCCAAACCCAAACATCTGAAGGAATAATGTCCACTAGATAGAAACATCTCTTGGGAAATATTCTTTAGAGGATTTAACTCTTACTTTCAAAGGTGTAGCTCCACATTTAAGATTTGTGTAATTACAAGAAATATTTGAAGAGCTTGCAGGTCTCAGTAGCAGCTGGGTCAATAGCTACTTGATTTCCTCTGGCCTGTTGATGAAATAGTTTCCCACTGAAGAAAATGGATACTTAACTCAGTTTTTCCTACATCAAGAGTGATGATTCATTCTTGATGAGTTTTCTTATTCTAGATAAAAAGAGTAGCAGGTTACTTTCAAATTCTCACAGACTCTCTATGCCCCCTACTCCTTTTTTTTTTATCATTATTGCCTTGAGATAATCTGGCCATCCACCTTCTTCCATTCCACAACCATGAACCTAGTTCTGGAAACTGGCAGCTGAGTAAAAGCAAGTGCAAAGACAGGAAGCCTTTTTTCCACCCACCTCTGCACCCCCCC
>VXAL01016030.1:82243-102224 GCA_013399475.1 Chauna torquata | reverse complement strand
AAAAAAAAAAAAAAAAAAAATTACCTCTATCTAAAAGCTTTTCTAGAAAGAAAACAGAGAAAAATAGAGGTTTAAAACACTAAAGAGATGAAAAAAAAAAAAAGCGTTTTAAATCTGAACAAAGGTTTGGGGTAACATGGGAAAAAATAAGGGAAATCAGCTGCTTTTTATAGTATTGACCACGACTTGCAGTCTATCAGACTGTCTCTTTTTAACTAAGAGACTGAAATTTAATTCATTATTATCATATCTCACTGTAACTGTAGCTGGCAGAACAATGGAACTATGGACAAAATTATATGACTGATATTCCAGAGCAAAAATGAAAACTCCTTCATGGCTCTTAGACCTATGATGGTGAACTTCCACCAACAGAAATGACTACAGAATCAAATTATTTTTTCTTTTTTCTCTCATTTCTTTTCACCTCATTCACACACACATTAGACAGCTGTTGTTTTTCTGTCATTGTCATAAAGATGTAAGGTGTTCTTGTTTCACATTTTACCATCAATAATAACAATTTTCATATACATGTGTGTATGTATAACATGCTGATGCGTATATTGCTATGTAACAAAGAACACACAAAAAAATACACTAAATTAGCAAAATTAATGTTCCCTAATCATTAACTCTTAAGACTGTTAACTCCACAATTACACTTTTCTGTGAAACCTTAAATCTCTTAAATTTAAGTCATATACCTGTCTATTATACTACAATCTTCACTTATATATTCAGAACTCATGTTCTCTGTGCCTGAAACCATGAAAATCTCTTGAAATTAAGAGGAAGAATTTAACACATATTTCTGTTTGGTACCATCTGCCCTGGAATGGACATTTAGAAAAAAGTAAATGCTGTCTTTGGGAATTCAGCTGTCAAATTCTGCATATTTATATTGAAAATGTGAGAAAAATGTAGTTTTCAGAGATATAAATTGATTGGAGTTTATTTTGCCTGGAAGAGGCCTTATTGTGACCGGAGTTCCAGTTCATGCTCTGCAACAGAGAGATGGTACAAAATCTTCACAAAACAATTGTATTAACTTTTTCAATAAGGACAAAACCAATAAATTTTTCTTCTCTGATCTTGTTCTCAGAAACATTTGTATTGTTTTATATGACATCTTCAATAACATTTAAGTCATTCAGGATGGAAAATATCAACTTGAGTGGTTCAAGTTCAGCAAAGGAAATTAAAACAATGTTTTGGGGGAAGGGTTAGTTAATATTAACCATAGATGATGTTAGCTATGACTCTGTCCCCATGTGAACAAAAGGTACGCAATACTGATACTTTAATTCCTTCAGTGTTTGCCTCATTGTCCAAAGGATAGTTTAGAGCAATCTTGAAACAGAAACCAGCTGATATACTAGTATACGTGCACTACCAAGGTAATGTTATCTTCCTCTCATACTTAACCCCAAATTTTGACAACAGTTAAGCTACTAATATTAATGTCAGATATACTTGAAGAAATCAGAAATTAACCTGTATATTGCCTACAGTACTCAGTCATTATCTTCACAAGTCCTGTCAGTCTCATTCAGCAAGGTGACAGCTTGATTTATTCCTCTGTGTTATCTGAATTCTGAAAACTTTCAACACAAAATTCAAGCAGCTGAAAAGAAAAGATGGAAATAGTGTAGTACGGAACTTGAACATTTAGGAAATTAACCCTTGTATGAGAGACTAAATTAAAGTTAAATCTGGGATTTAGCTATGCTGTAATGACAATCCTAGTTAGAATATACTTCTGTAAATACATAGATGAAAATATTTCATAATTCAGCTTCAGCTTCATCCAGCATAAGATCTGGGTGTGACTGCATTTACAAGCCCACATAACCCACATGGGAGGATGCAGCACAGCTATGATCTTTTTCTCACTCTTCTATGCTGTACAGACTTCTGCTTGAGTCATTCTTCTTTCCATTCTCTCCAGGCAGTGCTGTTGCAAGGAGAAAGTTTGACAGGTTCCTCAGATATTTACCAGGTTGGCTGTGGAGGCTGTAGCTCCTCACACTATGTCCATCTACTGTTATGTCCATCCCTGGCACAGGAATAACCAGAGAGATGCCCAACCCCACAAATATTGTTGCTCACCCAGTCTTGTTATGTTCCGGACAGAAACTACATGAATTATTATTTATTTTAAGAACTGTCTCATAAATTGGCTGATAAAATGTCTTCTGATGAAAAGTGGTCTTTTAACTAAGCAAGGTATGTGTATGTCCCGTTTGTGTAACTAAGGGAGAAGAAAGAACTTCCAAGAGGGAATTGATGACTTGTTTAAAAAAATAAATATCTGCATAGTAAAAATGCCTCTTATTTATTCAAAACAGCAACAACAAAAGCCTACTTCTAGGACAACAACTTGATTAGGAAGTTTTACTGTCATTTCTCCTGAAAGTTGTAGTTACCTATGCTCTCTTCTGTATACTGGCTTTTACTGAAAATTGACATTTCTGCTAAAGCATCATGGCTAGAGTCTATAGAAAGAAGTGGTAGAAGATGACAAAAATATACTTATATAGCACAACGGTGGCGTGTCATGGAAACTGCCAGTGGGGAATATTTAGCTAGAAATTTGCAGGGCTTTTTTTCCCCAGAAGTTAAATGCTATGATTCAAAATGTCCTGGACTCAAAGAGAAGTCACACACTGGTTTTAATAAATACCTTTCGTCCAAACAATTTGCTGTCACCAATTTGGACTGTTGCTAGGAAATCTCAGCGAAATCTGAAACGATTTTCTTGCTTTTACTCTCTAGGCCATGCTCTTTCTCAGGGCCTTGAGTGCACCAGGATCTAATTGCCCTGATGAGTTTGTAACTATTTTTCTTTGTACTCTTCCTTTGCAACTTCGTAACAGCCCCCTCAGGGATTTAGCTGACCCTGTTCAAAGTCAGTTCTAATACAGCACAGCTGCATAACCTTGGATGAGAGCTCTGGGAAAACAGCAGAGCTGTGAGAAGAGCTGTGAGGAGCTTCCCTTTGCTTGGGAGGTGATTTACGCTCAGGTCCTTGATGTTGGTCCCTGCCCAAGCTATGCTGCAGTTGCACCTGGGCCCATGCCTGTGCCCACGCCTGTGCATGGGCCTGGGCTCGCACTTGTGCCTGTGCCCCACACCTCTTGGTTCCTGGCCTGTCCCTAATGACTTGGCTCCTAGAAGTGACCTGGGCCCTGTCTTCTCACCATGGACCTGCCTGACCAGCTGGGCTGTGGGCAACCCTGGTCATCCTTACCAGACCTGCTCTGCTCTGCTTTGCTTGTGCAGGTGCAGTGGGACCATGTCCCTTGTCAGGAAGGCCTTGTTGTCACCCTCAGCTCTCCTTCACTTCTGGAGGCCCCCCTTCACTATTTGATGAATGTAAAAATTATTTTCCTCACAAGTAACTTCATAAACCAAGTCTACTATATGAAGACTCATGTCCCAGAATTCTACTTGCTGTTTGCTATTTCATTGCTGGCAGAAAGATGTATCTTTTTCATTTACTACAAAGAACTCTGTCAATAATTTTACATGTAATTATTAATTTAATTTTAGTATAAAGAAAAAAATATTCATTTTTGATTATAGAAGAAATTTACTGGGTTTGGGTACATCTTTAATTTTTCTCCTCCAAATTTTCCTTGAATTTTGCAAGACTTTTGAAGGTTGTGATAATTTGAGGCTTGTGAATCTAAATATGGATGCTTTCCAGCAGTAAACGTACAGGCACATCAACTCTGTGTGCTTAGCTCAGCTGACCAAAATTTTGTATTCCTTTTGTGTACACAACCATGTATACACATATCAAAACTGCTGCCTCTACAGCATCTTTGTTATTTAGTTGTGCTGGTCACCTACCTTTTCACACCTATATGATTCAGACAATACTAAAGTAGGCATCCGTAAGAATTCTTGCCTTTGACATGCGCGATGACATGCACTAAAGAACAATGAGGGTTACACTTGTCTTGAAATGAAATCTTGCAATGGCATGCTATTTTGCTAATTTAGGTTAAAAATATGTAACACGGTTGCTTTGTCAAATCATTTCCCCTACAACTGACCTTAGCAATAGCATGCTCTCTTTTGTAAGTGAAGTTTTCCCCAGATATCATGAAAGGAAGGTAAAGTAAAAGTGAGCACTAAAGTGTAGATGCATCTTTAGATTCTGTTATAAAATATCCTCCAGTGGTTTTATAGTAACAATGTACATTCTGAGGTGTGCTAGAAAGAAATATAAACTAAATTGTTGGAATGAATTAACAACATTTTTGGAACGTTTGCCATATTTTTTGTTGATTGATCACACATTTATACATTCACAAAGGGGAGCAATTTGACTTTTTTTTTTTTTTTTTTTTTTTTTGACAATGGGAAAAAATCATGCTCTTCCTGAAGTCTCTCACTGATGTCAGTTGACAGGTCTTGGTTCTGTATAGATTTGGCAAAGTTGCCATTCTGTGTTACATTAAAAAAATATTGAACTAAAGTAAACAGGGAGAACATACATCTTATTTTTACAAAGTGTATGTGAACAAAATTATTTATGGCTTAGATTGAACAACTTCCACGAACAAATGGAGAAGTAGGCATGTGTATCAATTTGACTTGCTTACATGAGTACACAGTTAAGTTTTTCAGCATAGGGGTGACTAAGTTGCCCCTAAGTGGAAGTCCTTAATTTCTACAAGAAGCCGAGAAAATAGTTTTCTTTTCAATCATTCTCCATCTTTGTTTACTTAAAAGCTAAAGGATACTGAAAAGTAGATTTCCTTCCCATGTTGTTGCATCCTTTTTGCTACATAAAGTATGTCGTCTGATCAGACTGCCGAGTCATGACATACACCAATATGGTTAAATCATGCTCTCTTTATTACCCAAATAGCGGCGTTCTTATACTTTGCTCAGCCTTGTGGCATGCAGCATGCATGATACAAAGCATCCTGCAATTGGTACCTAGTTTCTTCTGCTGCTTTCTTCCCATACTAGAGGAGCTGATTTTACAAATTGCAACAATGCCTCAGTCCCTGTTTTTTACCCTCCAAGGTTAGTTCAGTAACATTCCCACGAGACCTCTCCGGATTCAACCCTGCAGCTTGGGTTGCTCATTCTTAGCACATCGTGGCCTCCCTGCTGCTCCAGAAAATCCTCAACAAAAGTATTTTGCAGTTGCTGTCTGACATCGTATCTACAAAGAAGAAAAACAATAGTATAACTGACTGTTCCCCTGGGAATATTCTATCCAGTCTTGTAATGAATCTGATAATTTTCAAAGGGAATTTGCTGCACAGCCTTTTGCAAGAGAATTATTAGTGTTATCATAGCTGTTATTATACTGCACACATGCATGTATTCATTTGACATTACATAAAAATCTCTATTGATTTCAGATTTTCTGTAAGTGGTGATAAATAGCTACTACAGTCAATTACAAAGCACTGTTGATCAATCATTGCTGTGAAATCCAACATGCTCTCTTTCATCACTTGTGGTCATTTTACAGTATTCTATCATCAAGAGATGTAAGTGATAATTCTGTTTGCATTAAGCGAAGAAACAGAATGGAACAAGATTGCAGATGGGTAAGAGATATAAGACATTTAGGACTAGAGTCCAGAGGAGGATCCAGTTGATACACAGAAACATAAATATTTTAACTATGGAAAACAAAATTAAACAGGTGGGGAAGGAAAAGATTTTCCATGCTTTAAAATCATTGTTTTTATGGCTCACTAATGAAATGTGCCCATGTATTTCCTTACTACCCTAAATGATCACTAGTGCTCTCTTGGTAACTTCTAGCTTGATAGCAGCACATCACTAGGAAAATTTCCTGAGATGTGCTACCAGTGAACAGATCAAGGCAGATTGTTGCAGAAGAAGAAGTCAACGCTGAAAAAGAGAGAGAGAGAGAGAGAGAGAGAGAGAGAAAGGCAATTGATTTTATATTTTCAGTGTGTACAGTATGAATAGTGGTTGACTCTTAGCAATTCTGCCTTCTGTAAATACAGATGACATGCACTGTTTATGCTGGGCACTGCAGGTTCGTGGTGGGGAAGACTATTCTCCTGGCTGTGGTTATATATTATATGCCATTAAATCCTGCCCATATTCACATTGCATTAGATGTTGACATACCGGAGAACCAGCTAGTTATTAGCTTAAATCAGAGTAATTTTAATAATGCTGGTATGGTCTTTACAACAGTGAAAATATTTTTTGAATGTGGAAATATAGTATGCTTCACGGTATTGGAACCAATGGGAGTTATGTATGTGAAATTTCTCCTGTTGGGATACACTTCTCTTGTGATTCAAAACTCTGGCACCTGTTCAAATGTATCTCTCTGCTGATACACAGGCCCTAAATGGGGATTTTCTTTTAGAGAGTAATAGTGTTTGGCACCTATTCCTCACCATTTACACAGCTGAATATCTTTCTTGGGAAACATCTCAGTTTTTCAGGGAAACATCTTTTATTCTTTATTTCTTGAAGGTTTTCAGTTTCTCAGAAATGCCTAGGAGGAGAGTTGGCCACTTCTAACTCTAATGGGTTTTTCAGTCATTTTTCTTAATTATTCAGGAGTTCTGATACTCTTGCTATTGGGAATTCACAGGGTGGGTGCTCATATTCCCCTGAAAACTGTATTTGTCTGGAATAAAGGTACTGACAGAGACTTTGACTACATTTACACTAGAAACACTAGAGTGTGGCTGTACTGGTTAAGGGCCTGAATGTTGTGTTTTCCTGGAAGAAAATGTTTTCCTGGAAGCAACTGCATACTCATTAGGATATTTATATCACATAAATGGCTTCTGCTCATACAGCTTTCCTCATCTAAGGAGACCGAATAAGTAATACCAGGAAATCCAATCTTTTCACAATATAAACTACACCTACACTAGAAAGACTTACTTAAATACCTTCAAATCTTGTCATACTTATTTGAATTGTATAGGCTTTGATTATTGATATCTTCATACATAATCCAGAAAGCAAAGAAATAAATCAGTTGAATACAATGGATAACAAATTATCCATGCTTCAGTAGCACAAAAAAGAAAGCTTGGTTTGTGTTTACCAGGATGATTACATAATTCTGTAGTTCTTTATACCAAATGTCTAATTACATAAGAGCCAGATTTTCTTCAATACTCCCCACTGGTATATTATTACATGCATATATCAGCAACTTACACTGAAGATGAATTGGAATAATCAGAACAGGCATCCCACTAGATTGACTTATTGGAACATTACTGCATCTAACTGAGGCCTCACAAGGATTTATATCTCAAAGGTAGCAAGGGGGTAGCCAAACAGCAATTGTATTTAGCTAAATAACAAATGGCGTGTTTGTGCCTGATTGCCCCCAGAGCGTATTTTTGCTTCTGAGTCCCTGACATAATGGAGATAATGATAAAAGGCTGAAAGTAATTATAAGGAATCAACTTTGTTTAAAATATATAATAGTGCAATGCTTAGTTTTGCGATAATGATACTAATTTCTTAGAATAAATCTTTAGTAAACCATATTGCTTACACTAAAATAGAACAACAAAAATTTGCTACAGTTTGTTATTTAAACTGCTATGCTAATAGCAAGTAACTGCTGTTAGTCACCCTGTGAATTCAACCTGACTGAACAAGTACAATTTAATTACTGTTTAAAACTTATACCATGGACCTACTGAAGTATTTCATTCTAAGTCTTCAGATATGCTTTTTAATAGATTATTTTCCTTATGTTTTGTGATTACAAACATTTTTGTGTATGCTGATTTTCACTTTCAGAACTGAGTCATGTGGAACTAAAGTGAAAGGCCTGGAAGGGTTCCTGGTTGCTGCTCTGCTCTTGATCTGAGAGGACAATTTGCATTCTGCTTCTCCCTGCTATGATCCTGCAGGGGAGACATTCATTTTCCATGATACGCTGCAGTAATATAATAGAAAATAAGGCTTAACTGTGGATGCAACCATGCCAGTGCTAGCTTCCAACTGTTTCACACAGCTCTGTAGATTTCAAGGGACTTAGCAACTTTTTTCTAAGTTGCACCAGCAGGTGCAGGATGATGAGATGGTTCTGACTGGACTAATTGAGGAACTGTAGAAGTAAGTATGTGTGTACTTCTCCTGTGGCTGGAATAAGCCAGCTGTGGCTGAGTGAGTTAGATGAGTAGCATAGCTGCGCCTCAAAGGCAGGATGTTTTAGTTCAGATGTATTTTCTTTGAAAGAAGCTGCATTGTTTCTAGGCCTAGTTTAATCCCACAAGGAGCCTCTCTGTGTCATACAGACTTGTCAGCCACATCTCTGCTAGCTCAGGGACTGCTGACCTGTATTTCTTTTTGCAGTGTAGGTATACTTTGCAAGGAATTATGAGCATTTTCTGCTTTTCTCACTCACAAGCTAAGCTTAAAATTCTGTCAAATACACTTGCTTCTGTAGAAATGCTGACCTTTTCAATGCACAGGCACACACACGTACTAATGTGCATATTTGGAGTAAAGACATGTTTCATTCAATTATGAACACCAGCAGACACTTTTGTTCATTTTTCATCACTGTAGTTGTTTAAGTTCCCTCACATGTCATACATGAGATGTACTGGGATAATGACAGGCACAGAAGAGAAAGAATGATATAGAATGACCCTTACAGCAGTATCTCTGTTGCTCTCCTAGTAATACAGGCTATTTACTGTTACATAACTAGTTTGCAACCACTGTGTGACAGAATAGCATCTGAAGAATTCATATCTATCATTTTTGCCTTTTTTTTTTTATAAAGACATTAACAGTGAGGCTGAATAAACTTTTATCCTTGCAATTTTTTTACAAGGGTTTATTAAAATGGATTCTCATTTTATAGCCTCTCTGAAGAAATCATTTCTAATGAGCTGATAAGAAATTGGAAGTGAAAGACTATGATAAGGATAGGAAAGAAAGAGTTAAGTCATTACTAGCAAAAATAGCTCTTTGCAAAGTTTTGTATCTGTGGAAAATAATTCTGTGAGGGGTTTCCTCTCATAGAGGAGGATAGAGGGAATTGGTTATATTTTCTATCAAGTCATTTTCTATAGCTCCTTCTTTTAAAAGTAAGTTGTTAAAGTCTTCATACTGATTCCGTTTTCACAATAAAGCCTTCAACAGCAAAAAAAATTGGCAAGTAGGGTTTAAGTGTAATCCCCGACAGAACTATTGGAAACGTACAGAAGCTCAGCAGAGTGGTGAAAATAAAAGTAAACGGAAAACTAGTACTGCAAAACAGCCAGGAGCTGAGGATGAGAATTAAGGGCCATAAGGAAAAGGATATCATTAAAGTTGCTTGGACCTTTTGGACCTTCTTCATCCAAAAACTGAAAATAGAACAAACAAAAAGAGTTGTTTTCCTTTTTCTTTCTAACTGTTATTGACTTTTTTTTTTTTTTTTCCAGGCAACAGAATTATTTTTTTTTTCCTCCCATTAAATTAAATTCACTGGTGAGTAGATGTCAGTTCTGAGACTGGATGAAGCAAGGACAACAACCAGGCTGTCGTGTCCATGGCATGTACACATTTCTTTCTTGAGTCTACATGGTACCTGCTCCCTGTTTTGTCACCTTCGATGAAACAGTATAGCTCTGAAATGGGAAAGAATCTTCCTCCACATAAGCCAAATTGTATGCCAGAATACTTTTCAGACAGTTTCTTTCAGTGACTTCTTTCCCTTTTGCATCCTCTAGAACCAGCTTTTTAATAAGGGACCATTGTCATGAACTTCCTTCCTGAGCACTTCAAACAGTATCTCAGAAAAGATTTTATGTTAATCCTGCCTGGATGCCATCCTGCGCAACGTGCTGTAGGTGATCCTGCTCGGCAGGGGGGTTGGACTAGATGATCTTCAGAGGTCCCTTCCAACCCTGCCCATTCTGTGATTCTGTGATTCCCCATTAGAAGGTTAGTCCTTAAATGTGTCCTGCCCCTCAACAGACGTTCGTGAACAGATGCTTTCAACTGGAGATGTAACTTTCTTTCATCAAGAAATCCAGAACTTTGTAAAATATTTGTTGCAATCATCAGTTTGCTTTCTGTGTGAAAATCCAGCATTAGTAAATAGACAGCTGCTGATGCTAGTTTTTGCTCTCATCATGTGTTCTCTCCCCTGGCATGTGTATGTTGTGTGTTGATGCTAGTCTGTGACAAGAATATCAACAATTTTAAGGGCATCAAAGACTTCCTTCATTTCCCCTCTTCCTATCTTGGTGTCTTGAGTCTTGCATGAACCACAGTAGACACCACTGCCAAGTCATAAGGAGAATTAGAAATCTATTATTTTAAAGATTTTAGCAGAGACTATAAATGCAATTTCTTTGAATCACATCATGAAATTCATAAGACATCTAAGTACAAAGAAATTGTGAAATCTTTTGTATGTTCTTACTTGGTGAGGAAGGAAAAATGTTAGAGATTAGCATAGTGCATGAAACAATATTGCTTTTCCATTGCTGGCCCAATGCGAATGGCACATCAGTAGACATTTGTCTTTTTTTTTTTGTTTTCAACTCCATTTTTTTTTTTTTTTTTTTTTTTTTTTTTTTTTTTCTCTCTCCTCATTTTAATCTTGTGTGGTTTTAAATCAATTCTAATCGGGAAATTTTAGAATCCTTTATGATATCAACAAATAACTTTTTATAGAACTTAGAATTTCAATGACTGTGGTTTGTTCCAGAAGGTGCTACAATAATATCTTTCAAAATGGTAGATAATCATTAATATTTTTATGCATTACCTGTCCTTGCCTTTGTTTTGTATAGTAATTGACTAACTATTTCAGTATTCTTTTTTCCCCAGTCAGAGTTAGTGTGTACTTTATAAGAAAATCCATTCATCTTTACTTTATATTATTCTTAAATAGTGGTAAGCATGTTTATTTATTTTTTATTTATTTTTTAAATTTTAAAAGACTAGGCTACATATAGTCAGCCCTTTCCTGACTATCTTTACATCAAGTAATTACTGTGCAGTCTCTGTCATATTTTAGATCATGTAATTGGCAAATTATTTCATTTTATGGCTGTAGAAATGACAGGAAGGGGAAGGCAGTGATTTGTCCAAGGTGACTAAGCAATCTAAAGCAGTAGAGTCAGAACAGTAACAAAAGTCTTCTGAGACATGTTACTTCTCCATGTGCTCAGCCTCTTTGCTAGAGCAAATTGCAGTTACTTGTGACTTTTGTTGCACTACAGAACCAATGCATCTTTCAGGGAGTGAATTGGGCTTGGTTCCAGCTGGCACATCATCAACCAAATTCCTAACAACAGTCAGATTGTAGGGTCGTTGTAGGAGATGTGTGAGCCGGAGAAAATCCAGCTTCACTTTCAGAGGCTAGGATGAGTGTGAGAAATGAACAGTTACAGGAAAATACCTCAGCTTTTTTGCATTTAAACTGAGAGCTGAGCAGATGTAATATGGAAATCATAGAGAAAGAACAAACCAGAAACTCTCAATTCTTTCTTTTATTTTTTTTTTTTTTTTTTTTTTTGTTTTTTTTTTTTGTTTAATGCGGTCACTTAACAGAGCAAAAACACACTTCAAGGACTGTAACTGCCTTATTCTGATTACATCTACATCTCTCTTCTTTCCAGCCTACTAACCCTACGCATGATAAATGAAATTCTCAAAATGTCAAGGGATACTTGCCAAAAAAGCTCTAAAACTCTTTAACTATATTTCTAATAATATTTCAGAAAATCAAAGCAAAAAGCAAAACCACAATCTACTTTTCATTTTATCTATTGTTTGCCTAGAGCCAAGTCAAATATTTTTAGGAACAGTTTATCTGACAAATTTAGCTCTTGTATATCATTCATGGAAAGATTATGCATTTTTTATTCATTTGTTCACTATTCATAATTGTTTGAAGTTTCTGTAAAAGTAAATGCAAAACTGTGGATTATGACAGCTGCCAAGACCAAATGTTCAATAACCTCTTAAATCGCGAGGCTTTAAGGAGATGAGAACAATGAACAAAACATTTTTATTCTATCTTTCCTTCTAGTTTTGACTTTTAAGAGCTGGCCAAAATGATGTTTGTAAACCTTCTCCAAAACTGTAAAGATTAGATTTAAAAATATATTATTTTTATATACACACATTTAGTTATGTATGGATGTGAGATGTGTGCTATTTTGTATTAATATATGTAAATATGAATAAAAGATGTAATGAAATATGAGATTGTTTAATCATTACTTATTTTCAAGGTGGGGAATTAAAAAACATTAAACACTGAGTTGTGAAAAGTAACAGATGTTGACAACTTAGAAGCCATCGTAAACACTTATGTTTATTATTCTTTTATCAGTCATGTTAGTCATTCATTAGCTTGGTGAGATCATGTTTCTGTTTCCAGATATATGTAACAGTAATAGAGGGCAGTTGTAAGCAATCCACTGGATTCTAATTAAGGAAACAAGTGGTGTGCAGATCTCTATTTTGTTTGTTTGTTTGTTTATTTGTTTGTTTTCTGTATGCCTATGTTATGCATTCAACATCTGTTCAGACATCCTTAGGTGATGTGTCCCCTGATCAGATCTGTGCATTATTGGAAGAGCATGGGCAAACACCTCTGTTTTGTCAAATTAGCCAGAATACATGATATGAAATTTATGCTAGCTTTTACGTTTTTATATTCCATGCAGGAGAACAGACAAAGCCTGATCTGGCATAAAGCTGCTGATAAAACCTTAATCCATCAGAGTGCTTGAACATATCCGAAATGGCAGAATAAAAGTGAACTGGACTGACACTTTACATCATGCAGCCATGCTGTTTTTGATCTGTCACCAGAAACCAAGCAGATAGTTTAACATACTGCCAAACCATGGCCATGTACAGCTTTGACTGAGATAGTTGGACAGCTGGAGGCAACATAGCCAGACCTATGCAACTGTACCAGCATTGTGCTGATAGCACTATCTCACTTCTGGGCACTCAGTATTTCAGCATGACACCTCACTGTGCTGTGCAGACATACAGTGTTCTGAGGCTTGACTGGACAACTTGATTTTGGCTGCATACTAACAAAAGAGAGTAAGTTTTTATTCATAGACTGTCTTTCCTCATAGCTGGAACACACAGATTTTTGTCATTCTTGGTTTGGGTTCTTTCTTCAGACAGAACATTTTAAGCATACAAAATAAGATTAGGACCAGATATGTTTTATTTATTTATTTATTTATTTATTTATTTATTTATTTCTAAGTATTCTCTTAAACCAAAAGGATTGGATTCTTACAATGTTAAAAAAACAATACAAAACAAAACATTCTTTTTCGTAAGATCTATGTACTTACGTTTCTGAAATGGTTAGTGAAATACCAACAATTAGCTGTCATGAGCTAAGTGGCATCGCTAACAGCTGTTTGTTATAACTGATTTTATACTTCAAATGATCCTCAGAAACTGCGGATAGAATAATTGAACAGAGATAAATAGTGATTATACTTAAAAGCTACAGTCATCCAGTGAGGTCAAGGAACTAATACTTGATATTTCAATGATTTGTCAGAAATGTTAAATATTTAATACTTGGTAATGGCTGAAGTAAACAATCAATATCTAATTTAAATCACTTTAGGCAATTTATTCCAGACATCTGTACAAAACACAATGAACACTTGTAATCAGAATTGGCTTGAAAATACTTTATGAACAGAAAACTCATTTTTTATTAGATAATATATTCACAATTTTTTTTTTTCATCTGCTTTACACTGTGGCTGGCAATTTTATTATGTCTGTAGAAGGGTGAGAGAAATCACATCTTCTATTTTATACTTTAGCTGTTCATAGTCTCACAGATACAGCGTACTTGGTTGCTCATAAAGATCTATGTAAATCTTCATGTGTATTTTCTAATACATATTAGAAGTAGTGCTGTTGTTTAGAGCTAAAAACTAATAGCTAGAGCCATAAACAAACACACACACACAAACAGGACCAGCAATACAGTCATCATTCTTAAGATACGGTCAGATAACCAGAGCCGTACTTCTAACATACAGCTCATGTATAAACAAAGTTACCACCAGTCTCTGCCTCATCCTCTTTCCCAACAACATTTACTTTCTGAAACACTGAAACACATCCTATGGAAGCATTTCTGCTTCTTCTGAACTGTGAAATGACCATTTATTTGTGTTAAAATGTCATTTAGATTGTGTAGGAGAATTACAAAAGTGAGTCTGAAATACATACTGTGTGTGTCATAGAGAGGTTACCTATTATGATCAGTATTTTTTCCCTGCCTGTGTTGACTGCTGTGGAAAAGGTTAATTGACTATTATCCAGAAGCCTAGCCATCATTTTTTTTCTTCAATGGAACAGTATATGTTCTTTTCTTGGCACAGGATTTGATGAATCTCAGCACCTGGCTTATTTTTCTTCTCCGTAGGATAGAGTATGAACCCAAAATATTGAAATAGCGCTTTCAGTGACACAGCTATTCAGTAGCCAGCAGACAGTTTATGCAATACCACTCTGGAGTTTCTGGAACTTTTTTCTTCTTCTTGCCTTGGTTAGGGGAAAAAAAAAAAAAAATTGGTCAATGTGTCAATGTCTAACTGGCTCTCAACAGATATATTTGATCCAGTTCAGTGCTTCTGCATCCATTGTAATGAAGTATTTCAAAATATAAAACAGATATCACTGTGAAGGATTTTGTTTAGATGCTGACATTCTGCCAACATGCTGAAGATGGAAAATTATTTTGTGAAAACAATTGATCTTGAAAGGGGTCAAACTGCTCGTTACATTTGGATATTAGACTGATTTAGTTTGTTAATGCATTTGTACTGCATAAACAAATCTTTCAAATAAACTGTTTTGATTCATAGACAGGTGTTTTAATGGAGTTACCCCAACAGTGGTTCTATGACACAAATTCTTTCATTTACACTCTCAGCTTAAATACCACATGGCACTGTTTCCTCTGCCAGTTACAGGGTATTATACGTTTTGTATAAAATTGTAATTTAAAATCATGGGCTTTTTATGCTGGCTTTCAGTAACCAAACCTCAATGCTTTCCAGCTGAAAATGATTGAATCTAAGCAACTGTGAGCAAATCTTCAAGAGTTGTGTACATTTATTTGGAGTGCTACCACCTGTTAAACAGGTCTCTAACAGGGACCTGTAGAGCATGCTGACAGCTCGCCATACCAATAGGGACAGATGTGACACATTGGTTTACATACTATTATGGCCAAACCACAAGTAGGAGAGCAAATATTTAACAATATATTTCATATCGGTGCTTAGCAGGAGACACAAAAATGGTTTCTCTGTTGGAGAAGGAATGCTAACAGCCAGATTGATGCAGCTGTATAAACCTGTGCAAGTTTCAGCATTTGGCCTGTTACTTGATACTTGCATAGGTTTCAGCAACGGCTGTTGGTGTTCACAGGGATGGTCTCTGTTCTGCGAGCACAGGGTGTTATGGTAGAGCACATCTTGGACATATGGTGACGCACAGTAAGCAGATTTGTTGCTAATTTTATAAAAAACAGAAATGTGAACCTCAAGTGAATGTATTCTAATGGAGTATCTTTGGGAGTGAAGTACTATAGCCTCCATAAGGAGGTTCTGATATGGCTCTAGAAGCCTAATTAAAAACTCATTATTTTTACTAGGATGTGTCCACCAAGACTTACTTGCCTCATTAGGTTAGCTTACTTATCTACTTGATGCAGAGTAGAAGACACTAATTCTGACTAGTTATATGCTTTTTTCAGTTGTCCTGTAGTATACAGAAGCACTTAATTAGGTATTTCTTAGCTCATATTGCCTTGGGGGTATGTACAAAAGGTGCAAACTTGATAACTTTGTGTAAAGAAACAATCAGATAATCAGCGCAGGAGAAAGCAGAGCAGGAGAAAGTTTTCCTTGCCTACAGTCACTGTACGTATTGCATATATTCTGTGCCCTATATGCACTGTACATAGTGCATATAGATGCATGTATGATGGTCTCATTTCAGTATTAATTTGCAGTAATATTGTAAACCACTTTACTGAAATTCTCATGGCACTAGAGGTGTTTTTGAGAGGTGACTAGGTAGCTTTGGGATATGGAAAGAAAAGGAAGTTGCATATGTCCTTTTTAATGTCTAGAATCTCTAACAGATACTAGTAGCTCAATCCCATTAGTAACTACAAGTATAGAGTTGCAAACATAGTCTTGTTGAGTGAAAGGTGTAATTTTTCTTGTTTTTAATAACTGTAGTTGTATTTCTCCTGGTGGTTTGGAGAAGGATGAGACTTTTGTATTCAAATTTCAAGTTAATCAGAATATTTTCATTTGCTAGTATTCTCCAAGTTCTTAGGATCATACAGAGGTAGTTCTGCAGATCTTGTTGAACCCGCATTATCATGTTCTTCATTAATTACACTTTCTGCAGTGCATAACTATTGTAAAGTGTTTTGGAGATAAAGTGAATTATTTTTACGTAAAATAGATATGTAAGGTGGCCATTCACAGAATCACAGAATCACAAGGTTGGAAAGGACCTTCAAGATCATCTAGTCCAACCGTCATCCTATCACCAATACTACCCACTAAGCTGCTAAACCATATCTTGTAGCACCTTGTCCAGGTGCCTCTTAAAAACCGCAAGGGTCGGTGACTCCACCACCTCCCTGGTCACGCCGTTCCAGTGCCTGACCACTCTCTGAGAGAAAAAGTTTTTCCTGATATCTAGTCTAAATCTCCCCAGGCGCAACTTGCGGCCATTTCCTCGAGTCCTATCATTAGTTATCTGGAAGAAGAGGCCGACCCCCTCCTCATCACAACCTCCCTTCAGGAAGCTGTAGAATGCAATGAGGTCTCCCCTGAGCATCCTCTTCTCCAGACTAAACAATTCCAGCTCCCTCATCCGCTCCTCATAAGGCTTGTGTTCCATACCCCTCACCAGTTTCGTTGCCCTTCTCTGGACACGTTCCAGGGCGTCGATGTCTTTCTTGTAGTGAGGGGCCCAAAACTGAACACAGTACTCGAGGTGCGGCCTCACCAAAGCTGAGTACAGGGGGATGATCACCTCCCTGCTCCTGCTGGCCACACTGTTTCTAATACAGGCCAGGATGCCATTGGCCTTCTTGGCCACCTGAGCACACTGCCAGCTCATGTTCAGCCTTGCATTGATCAACACTCCCAGGTCCCTTTCCTCATCGCTGTCTTCTAGCCACTCAGCCCCAAGCCTATAGCGTTGCATGGGGTTATTGTGGCCAAAGTGCAGGACCTGGCACTTGGCCTTGTTAAAGCTCATCCCGTTCGCCTCAGCCCAGCAGTCCAGCCTATCCAGATCCCTCTGAAGGGCCATCCGACCCTCAGGCAGATCGACACTACCTCCCAACTTGGTGTCATCTGCAAACTTACTGAGGGTTCACTCAATCCCCTCGTCTAGGTCATCAATAAAGATATTAAACAAGATGGGCCCCAGTACCGAATTCAATATTGTTCATTGGTTTGCTGTTGGACTGAAGGGAGACAAGAAATATTTTTGCCATGCAAAAACAGTAATCCTTATTTTCCAGCTGTTCCATAGAGAAGATTTTTTTTTTTTTTTGCTTTTTCAGCTCAATGGTGTGGGGTATATTATTTGTTTCCGTCTACTATCTACAATTAATTAAGCATTTAACTGCAGTTTAACTACATTCGTTTAGGTGACTGCTTTCCATTTTTCATGAACTAAGTTTTATTTTCTCATGTGAGGAAGTTAGGTAAATGCAACACTCAAATCTTAATTCTGAGTCTGTTTAAAACTCCTGCTTCTATAAGTAGAAAGAATACACTTATAATAATTTCATTTTTATTCAGAAATGATTGAATGATGTAGCTAAAGCAAAAGATATTTGATTCATTGGAATCGAGTCTCAGTTCATCATAAGTCCTTGATGTAACATCTAGGAGTATACACCTGTAGTTAACCTGAATCATGCAGCTCCGATTTCATTTAAACCCAGCTGTGAAACTCTGATTTAGAAAACTCTCTACAGAGGAACATTTTGAAATAAAAGATTTGCATGTATACCTTAACATTTCTTAAAAGAATTGATATTAATCTTGGAAACAAGCAAACCTTTCCACAAATAGTTCTGGAATCCTGCATGTGTAATAAAAATGAAGAAACAGGCAAAAAAAGTGTTTTTCAAAAGGAAGTTATTTTCCTTTATCTATTTAGTGAATATCTAGCTGCTATTGATACCATTGTAGCTAGCTTTTTCCTAACATGTCATTATTTTTAAAGTGGTTTCATATTATTTTATATTAATACCTTTGATTTTAGTGCAATGTGTTTTGAACAGTATGATCTGTATAAAATTCACACACACACACACACACACACACACACACACACACACTAAAGGAGTCTGTTTAATGCATTAACTCCCCATGGCAAATGGTTTAATACAGATGAAGTAGTCATTGGAATCTTTCCTGCAGCCACAAGAAGCTACTAGCTTATCAACTGGAAACAAAGCAGCATCATAAAGCATTTCTCAGCAAAGCCAAGGAGAATGATTTGATACCTAAACCCTCCAATAATTGAAAACATACAACCCATATACTTCTGAATGATAGCTTGAATTATAACTCTTATGAAGTAACTTTTTTTCTCCCAAGTACTTGCTATACTGCAGCAAGGGCATCTGTGAGTAAGTAGAATGCTCTAAGATATAGCTCTCATTCCGGCTAAGCAAAGTTAATTTCCTGGATGCCACCCCACCCTCCCCTCTCACCAAAAGCTGAAAAGGTGAATTGGAAACTGACAATTTTTTTTTTTTTAATCTTTCTTGAAGTCACATCAATATTTATTTATAATTTTACCCTTCAGGTGAGGTTAAATTTAAGAATGCAATAATACAAAATACTACTAAAACAGTTATGAACACTTTGTTGTTAATCATCTCCCAATTTACATGAGATGGGTAATATGATGAATCAGGCAGAATTTTAAAACCTGTTTTTAGTTAAATCAGTTAAATCTGACTAGTCATTAACAGCAGAATATTAGTCTGAAACCTGTTCTTTGACCTGTATGGGATAAGTGGGTGTTCTCAATATGGGACTATCTAAGTCACAGAAAATACTGTCACAGCTGACAGGATCTGACAGTTGTGATGGATGAAACTCTGAAAATTCTCTGTATAATAACATCCAGAAAATTAGCAGCTTTTCAGAGCTTTCTGAACATCTTAGAACAGGGATACAAATCTCCTACAAGGCAATTCTAGCCATTATTTCTTATCAGGCATTACTTTTTATGTAGGAAATTCTACTTGGAGTGATTTTGGGAACATGGGGCTAGCAAAGATATCTTGGATCAGGCTTTTCTGTCCTTGCTACAATAAGCATTTATCCATATTCCCTTTGTAGCATAAAATTCTATTTCAGGTCGTCTGTCTTTGCTATGAGTCCTCCAAGACAGTTTCACTATTTCACTTTCTCAGTAGGATACCACCCTGTAATTTCCAGCACAATTTCCACTGTTATATATTACTGTGAAACAAGGTCTTACAATTTTGTACCAAGTATTGTTACTGATTAAGTATGGTTTTAAAACAGCAAAAAAAGTATACAAGATATTATGTCGTTGTTCGTACCAGGATTCTTCTAGTGTTTTTTATTAGCACATTAGCATCAGGAGAGATGTTATAGCGTGGGAATTTCTGCTTTCAAATTCTTTTTGAATTCTTTTAAAAAAGACATATGGCAGACACATTTTTTGAAACACTAAAGCTCAAATATCAAAAGACAGATAAAAGTATTAACATAATTAGCAGATTTTTAAAATCCTCTCTTATGCTTGGCTTAATTAATTTTTATTGTGATGTATCCAGCTCAGGATTTTATTATGTTTAGTACTGATAATATTAATCTTACAAAAACAGTTTTATTCAGTAATTTGAATGCAATGAATTCATTTTGTTGAAAAATAAACTTAA
>VXAL01016030.1:53171-75002 GCA_013399475.1 Chauna torquata | reverse complement strand
TTTCACAGTTCCTTTTAGAACACTTATTCTAAATCACCACATGAAAGTCTCTCTTGCTGATATTTCTGGTCAGGACTGGAATAGTATGTGTCAAAATATCAAGAAAAAATATATTCATGTTTCTAGCTAATTCTCAAAGACTGGAAATACTGGTTGCAATGCTTTCTGAAAAGCTACAGAAATAGGACTTGCCATCAGAACCAGAATATATTTTCCAGAAATTAGTATCTAGAATGGTTTCACTTGTCTCATTTGTCATATTCCTTTTATTGCAGTGGTTCTCAGAATAAGGGCCATAACCTTCAAAATTCTATTTCCAGCATGGATCCAACTCATTCTCTCTTTCTAGTTTTCCACCTGGGTGGTTAAAAAAAAAAAAAAAAAAAAGAGATGTGTATGGGGGGAAGGTCCTAACGCCATTTGTCCCAGGATAAGATTACCCCACTATACTGATTCCTTCAGGACTTCCTGTGAAGCTTCCAAAGCATCAAAGCAAAAACAGTGTCAGATTCCTTGTGTGGAGCACCCGTGAGTAGCCCTATGGGAGATACCAAAAGCACAGAGTTGCAGTTCCATAAAGACTTTTATATATTGAAAAATAAAATACTTGAGTTAACATATGCTTTTACACTATGAGGTAAAACTCTCTGGCATATAGGCACCATCCAGTTTCTGTACACATTAGGGGCTCAAGTATTTTGCTACTTTAGGAGCATGTAAACGCAACATTGGTTAGGCAAATTACTGTGTGCTATTACAATTGTTACCACATGGAGATCATGTTGTTTCTTTAGTACATGGTATGGTATTTCCTGGTAATACCACAAATAGTGCCTGTCACCACTGAGTTATTAAGAGCTTTTGTGATATTTAGACTTTTTTTTTTTTTAATTATACTTTCTGTTTACACTTTGATAGCTTTTCTAAAGCAAATAATAAACAGAGATATCTTTTGCACTATGTACATAAAAGGAAAGGCTTTGCCTGCTGTATGTTCTAGCTTCCCAGGATTCAGATCAGAGAGTTGGCCTAATTCACTGTCATTTAAAACCAGATGTTTTTTCTGGCACACTGGCTTGCAAAAACAACAATGACATCCATCAGATGGTAATCAGGGAAGCTTTAGTGAGTTAAGTTAGATACCACAAGTAAGTAGGATCAATGAAGAACTGAAAATAAATCTTAAAAAGGAACCCTGATAATTAAGACAGATTTTCCTCAAACTTCTACTAGATGTTCTGTGTTCAAAGGAGGTCTTTAATACAACTTTGAAAACAAGATGGAGTGCTGTTAGGCATGTGAAACAACAACAACAAGAAAATGTACTGATATCATTGAATCATAGAATCACAGAATGACTTGAGTTGGAAGGGACCTTAAAGACCATCTAGTTCCAACCCCCTGCCATGGGCAGGGATGCCACCCACTGGACCAGGTTGCCCAGGGCTCCTTCCAGCCTGACCTTGAACACCTCCAGGGATGGGGCATCCACAACTTCCATGGGCAACCTGTTCCTGTGCCTCACCACACTCCGAGTAAAGAATTTCCTCCTAACATCCAATATAAATCTCCCCTCTTTTAGTTTAAAACCATTCCCTCTTGTCCTATCACTATCTGCCCATGTAAAGAGTCCCTCTCCATCTTTTTTATAAGCCCTCTTTAAGTACTGAAAGGCCACAATGAGGTCTCCCCGGAGCCTTCTCTTCTCCAGGATGAACAACCTCAGCTCTCTCAGCCTGTCCTCATAGGAGAGGTGCTCCAGCCCTCTGATCATCTTCATGGCCCTCCTCTGGACTTGCTGTAACAGGTCCATTTCTTTCCTGTGCTGGGGACCCCACACCTGGAAGCAGTACTCCAAGTGGAGCCTCATGAGGGCAGAGTAGAGGGGGACAATCACCTCCATCCACTTGCTGGCCATGCCTCTGTTGATGCAGCCCAGGATACAGTTGGCCTTCTAGGCTGCAAATGCACATTGCTGGCTCATGTCAAGCTTTTCGTCCACCAGAACCCCCAAGTCCTTCTCTGCACGGCTACTCTCAATGAATTCTTCTCCCAGTCTGTACTCATGCCTGGAATTGCCCCGACCAAGGTACAGCACCTTGCACTTGGAATTATTGAACCTCATTATATTCACATGGGCCCACCTCTCAAGCCTGTCCAGGTCCCTTTGGATGGCATCCCTCCCTTCTGTTGTATCAACGACACCACTCAGCTTGGTGTCATCTGCAAACTTGCTGAGGGTGCACTCAGTCCCACTGTCTATGTCATTGATAAAGATATTAAACAGCACCCGTCCCAAGACAGACTCCCAGGGGACACAAGCCTCCTCCTGGACATAGAGCTGTTGACCGCAACTCTCTAACTGTGGCCATCCAACCAATTCCTTATCCACCAAATAGTCCACCCTTCAAATCCATCTCTCTCCAATTTAGAGATAAGGTTGTCATGTGGGTTATGTACACTAATTTATATAGATCTAGTTGTTGTCACACAAAACAGTTATTCCTTGCTCCCAGAAAGAGGTCAGTGTAAACCTGCATGCACGGGCTTGGAAATCTAGGTCTTACACAACTAAAAGTTTACATTGAAAATGAACTTTGCACTGAACTTTGATTCTGTATGGCTTCTGAAATAGTGACCTTAGAGCAGCATGCGCCAGATCAGCCTCTGGCCCCTTGTATTCTCTATAGATAAAACACGATAAAGTGAAGGATACTGGCATAAGTGCAATTTTTTTTTTCCTCTCCCCATTCTCTAATCAGATTTTCACAGCTGGCTCCATGTCACACTGAAAGATATAAGTATAGCATCACAAATATATACAAGACACAAAACACAAAGACACAAAACATATTGGGTGGATATGCTCACCAGTTACTTGATAAAACTCAGCTTGAAGTAACCTCAAACTAAAAAAATTCTAATTTAAAGACGAAACTATCTAGCTAAACCAAGCAACTCTATTACTTCATGAAAACTGAAGCTCTACATGCAGAAATTTTAGACCTTTGAATTGTGTCATTCATTCATTAAAATATTGCTGAGAAAAGAGAATGCAAAATTTTTATACTTGGGCCATTGAACAAAAGAAAGCTCTAAATTCCAGGCTGAGAGAAATATAATTTTATTATTTAAATAGTACACACATCAGCAGAATGCTTCGATTCAGAAAGAAAGTTTAGCTAAACAAAAGAACTCTGAGAATCAGATGAGTAGCTGTGAATAATTTTAAGAAAATTAATAGCAGAGTTTGGAAAAATATTTCTAGGACAAAAATTCTAACAAAAATATCCTCAAATAAATCAAAATTAAGGAAGAGAATAATAAAAAGGCTTTCAAAACTCCTTTTGCAAGCAAAATTTTTAACCCCAAAAGGAAAAAAATGTTAGAATCAATGCAAAGATTCTTCACTGATGGTGATATAAAATCCGAAGGGAGAAATATATGTAGAGCTCAGTTTGACAAAACTTACAAATATGTAACAAGAAGAATTCGTAACACTAACTCAAAGCAAAAATGAAAAATATGATTAAATGGGACTTTTTTCCCCCTTCACTAAATACAATCTGTTAATCCTCAAGTGATAGATAATAGAATTAGGAGCTACAGAGTGGATGGGGATAGGGAAGGAAAAGTCTGTAGGGGAAAATGCCTCTGAGCATCGCTGAATTTTGTTCTGGAACTGGAACCTCTCCCATATATTTTGATTAATTATGGCTATGACAGGAGTTAAGCATACCTCTCCATGTTGTTTATTCCAATATTTTAATGCTCTTTCTTTTGAGGACATTTTTTCTTTCTTTCTTTTTTTTTTTTCCTTCCCCACTTTCTCTCATAGTGAGTCTGCTTCCTTCTCATATTTTTCTAATCTGTAGTAGTCCATCTTTGCTCCCCCTCAGTCTCTGATCCTCACCCAAAAAATTCTAAAATACTTATTGGTCTCATCCCTCAGACATCATGTGAACAGCATGAAAGAAAGCCGCAACAATTCAAAGCCATGCTTGAGGCACTAAGAATGGTGCAATATTTTCCCTCCCAGATACTGGGGTGCCAGCAGATACATGCCAAATCACTTGCTCAGATTTCTCCGATACCTCTCAACTCTTCCTATAGAGACTACCACTTTCTAGACACTGCATACAGCTGTCTAAAGGTAAATGTGCCAAGACCTGTGTCATCCAAAAACCATACAAGGGGAAGTGCCTCTTAAATGTGCACTCATGTGGGTACCGCACTCATGTGGTTTCGAGTAACTATGCCACATGATTACTATTGTCCCCCCTGTCCTAGCTGGATGTTGTTCAGATCCCTGGGTAAACATTCAGTTTGCTTGTGTGGTACATATTAGGATCTGGTGAATCTGGAAGAAAAAAGTTAAAATTGTAGCACACTAGAGGGCACTAGAATCTCTGACACAGCCGTGCGTAAAATTTTGCTATAGAAGAAACTTAGAAAAATATTATAAAACTTTCCACTATTTTTATTTAAACAGTCAAGAGAAAAATTCTAAAAGTGATTATTACTAATCTATGTAAAACAGATCTCTTTCTTCTTTATCTGAAGATTCATATATAATTAATCTAATCCATGGTAGTGGACTTTTGAAAAATAGTAGAGATGTTTTTAGATGGCAAGATAGAAGAAGTGAGAGAAGAACACACATGCACACACACAGAAAAAAAAAAAACAGGCAGAAGAAAGATAACTGAGGAGAAGATCATAGAAAGTTTGTTCTAGTGTGATATTTCATTTGAAATACCTGGTAAAATCTCCCCCTCCCGATAAATTTGATTCATCCTGTTTATGAATACCACCACTGGACTGAAAATCCATTGGAAAGCAATAAGCAAAGATTTGTAACAAAAAGTAAAGTTTGCTTGTAAGAGAATATACTGTGACACTTCAGACTATGATGCTCGTTAAGATACATTATGATTGATGTGAAATTTTGAGAGAGAGCATCAAGACTTTAATGCCATTTTCAAATTAGCAATTGGAGATAGCTTAAAAAGTAGTAAGTACAAATAATATAAAGGAAAATGATGTAAATCTGAACCATAATAGCAGTAAACAGTAAATTATTTTTTTCTAGAAAATATGCAGGAAAGATACAGATTTATAATATAAGGAAAGTAGCAATGCAGAAAACAAACACACACACACAAAAAAAAACAAAAACAAAAACAAACAAACAAAAAAAACATTATGAGCAGAATCCCATAGAACCCGATAACAGCTTATTAAAAAAAAAAAAAAAATCAATTGCTGATATACAATTGTTGGTATTTCAGTGAACAGAAAACAAGCATTCCCTCTGAGTAATTCCAAAGCGCACTGTGAAGTCCACACACTTGTAAACTTGAATCCTTTCACTGACTTTAATGATATTTTTTCATATGCCTAAGTTGATTTACACTTTCAAATACTTTTGGAATTATGGACTATATTTCTTTCATATACTGTTGTCCAGAATATAGCATTCAGTCACGGGTATATGAGTACTGCAGAAAGACTGAATAATTGACGGGAAAGAGATGAGACATCAGGAATAAAAATGATCACTGTGCTGAAGCTCTTAAAGAAAGATTAAATGAGCTAAATATGTGCAGCCTGAATATAAGACAGTTAAAAGAAAATATGATAAGGGTCCATAAATACTGCAAAAACTCAAGGACATTTGCCTGTCTTATTAGAAAAATATTTCATAGTTCTCATATAGGTTGGAAAAGACCCATAAGATCATCAGGTCCAAGCATCATATAACACTACCAAGTCCACCATTAAACCATGTCCCCTAGTGCCACCTCCACACATCTATTAAATACCTCTAGGAATGGCGACTCTAACACTTCCCTGGGCTGCCTGTTCCAATACCTAACCACTCTCTCCATGAAGAAATTCTTTCTAGTATCTAATCTAAACCTCCTCTGATGCAACTTGAGACCATTTCCTTGTGTTCTGTCACTTGTCACCTGAGAAAAGAGACTGATCCCCACCTCCCAACAACCTCCTTTCAGGTAGTTGTAAAGACTGATGAGGTCTTCCCTCAGCCTCCTTTTCTCCAGACTAAATAACTCCAGTTCCCTCAGTTGCTTCTCATATGTCTTGCTATCTAGTCCCTTCACCAGTTTCATTACTCTTCTCTACACACACTTGAGCAACTCAATATCCTTCTTCTAGTGAGGGGTACAGTATTTGAGGTGCGGCCTCACCTGTGCCAAGTACAGAGGAACAACCACTTCCCTAGCCCTTCTGGCCACACTATTTCTGGTACAAGCCTGGAAGCCATCAGCCTTCTTGGCCACCTGTGCCCAACCACCAGCTCATGTTCAGCCAGCTGTAAACCAGCACCCTCAGATCTTTTTCTGCCAGGCATCTCTGCAGCTATTCTTCCCTGAGCCTGTGTTGCTGCATTGCGTTGTTGTGACCCAAGGGTATCACCCAGCATTTAGCCTTGTTGAATACCATACAATTGGACATGGCCCATAGACCTAGCCTGTCCAGATCCCTCTGTAGAGCCTTCCTACCCTCAAGCAGATCAACACTCCCACCTAACTCATTGTCTGCAAACTTACTGAGGGTGCACTCAACTCCCTCGTCCAGATCACTGATAAAAGTGTTAAACAAAACTGGCCCCAATACTAAGCCCTGGGAAACATCACTTGGACCAGCCTCCAACCAGATTTAACTCCATTCTCAATGACTCTTTGGGCCCGGCCATCCAGCCAATTTTTTACCCAATGAACAGTACATCTATCCAAGCCATGAGCAGCCAGTTTCTCCAGGAGAAGGCTGTGGGAAACAGTATTAAATATTTTCCTGAAATCCAAATAAACAACATCCACAACCTTTCCCTCATCTACTAAGCATGTCATCTTGTCATGGAAAGAGATCAGATTAGTTAAGCAAGACCTTCTTTTCATAAACCCACGCCGACTGGTTCTGATCACCTGGTTGTCCTGTATGTGCTGTGTGATAGCACTCAAGACGATCTGCTCCATGACCTTCCCTGGCACCAAGGTCAGACTGACAGGCCTATAATTCTCTGGGTCCTCCTTCTTGCCCTTCTTGTAGATGGGTGTCATGTTTGCCAGCTTCCAGTCAGCTGGGACCTCCCCAGTTAGCCAGAATTGCTGATAAAATAATGAAAGTGATTTAGCAAGCACTTTCTCTACCTCCTTCACTAACCTTGGGTGGATCCCATATGGCCCCATAGATTTGTGGCTGTTCAAGTGGTGTAGTAAGTCACTAACCATTTCCCCTTGAATTATAAGGGCTTCATTCTGCTCCCTGTCTCTGTCTTCCAGCTCAGTGGGCTTGGTTCCTCAAGAACAACATCTTACTAATAAAGGCTGAGGCAAAGAAGGCATTAAGTACCTCATCTTTTTCCTCATCTCTCATCACTGCGTTTCCCCCCACATGCAATAAATGATGAAGATTCTCCTTAGTGATCATTTTGTTGTTTATGTATTTATGAAAATATTTTTTATTGTCTTTTACTGCACTAGCCAAATTAATTTCTAGCTGGACTTTGGCCCTTCCAATTTTCTCCCTGCATAACCTCACAACAACTTTGTAGTCCTCCTGAGTTGCCTGCCCCTTCTTCTGAAAGTCATAAACTCTCATTTTCTTCCTGAGTTCTAGGAGAAGTTCTCTGTTCAGCCAGGCTGGTCTTCTCTGCTGCTGGCTTGTCTTTCAGCGCACAGCCTGCTCCTGTGCCTTCAAGTTTTCACGCTTGTAGAATGGCCAGTCCTCCTGGACTCCTTTGCCCTTTAAAACTGCCTCCCAAGTTACCTTGTCAACCAGGTCCGTAAACAGGCCAAAATCTGCCCTCTGAAAATTCAAAGTAACAGTTCTGCTGACCGCTCTATTTGCTTTCCCAAGGATCAAGAACTTTATAATCTCATGATTGCTGTGCCTGAGACAGCCTCTAACCATCACATTACCCATGAGACCTTCCCTCTTAACAAACAACGGGTCAAGTGGGGCACTCTTCCTAGTCGGTTACCTTACCACCTGTGTCAGGAGGTTATCCTCCACACATTCCAGGAATCTCCTAGTCTGTTTCTTTTCTGCTGTATTGTATTTCCAGTAGACATCTGGGAAGTTGAAGTCTTCCATGAAAATGAGTGCTGGTGATCGCTACACTTCTCCTAGCTGCTTATAGAATATTTCAAGTGCTTCACCATCTTTGTTGGGTGGTCCATAACATATTCCATCCACAATATCTCCCTTGTTTGGCCTTTCCCCTGACTCTTACACAGACACACTCGACCTTTTCACCACCATAGCTAAGCTCCAAGCAGTCAGGTCCCAGGGTGCTCAGACAGCTGGCTGATGTCATCACGAGACCTCTCTCAATTATTTCCCAAAGGTCTTGGGAATTTGGAGAGGTCCCAATTGACTGGAAGCTGACAAATGTTGTCCCGGTTTTCAAGAAGGGCAAGAAAGAAGACCCTGGTAATTCCAGGCCTGTCAGTGTCCCTTCAGTGCCTGGTAAAATTAGGGAGAAGATTATTCTGGGAGTTATTGAAAAACTCTTGAAAGACAGTGCAGTCATTGGTCACAGCCAACATGTGTTCACAAAGGGAAAGTCTCCTTTAATGAACTTAATTTCCTTTCATGACAAGGTCACCCATCTAGTTGACCAAGGAAAGCCAGCTGATGTCATCTTTTTGGAGTTCAGTAAAGCTTTCGATACAGTTTCTCACAGGATTCTTTCTGGACAAAATGTCCAGCATACAGCTAGACAAAAACATAAATTGGTGGGGGAACGATTGGCTGATGGGTCAGACTCAAATGGTTAAAGTAAATGGGGTTACATCAGGCTGGTGGCCAGTCACTAGTGGGGTTCCCCAGGGCTCCATTTTAGGGCCAGTTCTCTAACATTTTCATAAATGACTTGGATGCAGGACTTGAAGGTATAATGAGTTTGTGGATGATACTAAATTGGGAGGAGCTGTTGGCTCTGCTAAGGGTAGAGAGGCCTTGCAGAGAGATCTTGACAAACTAGAGAGCTGGGCAATCACCAATCATATGAAGTTTAAGAAGAGCAAGTGCCGGATTCTGCACCTTGGAAGGGGCAACCCTGGATTTACATACAGACTGGGGGACAAGAGGCTGGAGAGCAGCCCCGCAGAAAGGGATCTGGGCATTTTGGTACATGGCAAGTTGAATATGAACCAACAGTGTGTCCTGGCAGCCAAAAGGGCCAACCATATCCTGGGGTGCATGAAACACAGCATTTCTAGCCATTCAAGGGAAGTGATTGTCCCGCTCTACTCTGCGCTGGTGCGGCCTCACCTCGAGTACTGTGTGCAGTTTTGGGCACCACAATATAAGAAGGACATAAAACTATTTTATCGTGTCCAAAGGAGGGCAACAAAAATGCCTTCCTAAGGTAATATGGTTTGCCTTAGTTGACTCCAGTATGGTTAAGATCTGACATTGTGTGTAGATCCCTCTTGTTTCGTTTAGCTTAACTTCTGATAAATGCCATGCAGAGTCCAGGGTCTCCCTGATGAAATAATTGATCTTCAGGCTCAGGCAGAATAAAAAAGGTGGGGGAGAAGCAGCAAACCGACAGGCACTGAGGGAAATTTCTGCAAGGAATTTTATGAAAGCTGTAGGTATTCTCTGTTTTGCTTGCTCCCAGGACTATAGGTGGATTATTTTTTCCATGATACAAAAATGCCAAGGACTCTTAAAATTCATCCACTCTTTAGAATTTGAAGTAGAACTATTGCTGACAAAAACTACATACTTTAAATATATATATATATATTAAACATGGTAAGAAAATTCTTTCTGAGGTGGGAAAGGGGCAAGAACTGAGAACACACCTCTCCTTCAGTGGAGAAATGACACTGTATATAGGCAAAAGATGAGAAGTTTCTTGCCTTTTTTGGGTAGATTTTGGCTAGGAGTTGAAATAGTTTAGTGTTTAGTAACAATTTCAAATTTTGGGAAAAGGTTTTAGTGTGTTTTAGTCAGTTCTTAATTTGGCTTCATAGTCTCTGATTCTGTGGAAGACTACAGTTTCTGCAGAACATATACTTCTGGTGTTGCTGGTACTGGTAATCAGAAATTTTACAGTCAAAAGTCACAATCCTAACTATTTAGCTGTGCTGTCACCCCAGCTAATGAAATCTCTGAGAATGCTTTGGCATCTTCTGCTAACAGGGAAAAGCTTGGTTCCCCTCAATGCCATCCGTCAGGCCTATTCAGTCACAGCTACTGAGTAGCTAAATTTGTTACCACACACAGCTTCTTATTTGCCTCACAACTTTATCTCAGAAGACAAATTTTATTTTGTTCAGCTATTCTCCAACTAATGTCTTTCATTAAGTGCCCTGGCAGCTTCCTTAGGTTCTGTCTAAAATCAGTGAAGAAATGCTTCTTTAGAGGGTAAATGGGAGCATCAGAATCAGGCTCTGTTGCATACTCTCCAAGTTAACCTTTTTCACTATACTGAGTACAGCTGAAACTGAGTGGGATGAATACCCTGAAGAATAAAAGGTTGTTGTCAGTCTATTATTAACCAATTTGCTTCAGAATTGTTTGTTTCACTGTTTCTTCCACCATCTTGCCAAGCTGGTGAAAAGGGCTTTAAACTAAAGCTGCTGGGGGAGGGGAATGTTGAAGGCAGCATCAGCAGTGTCTGCATAGAGACTGGAAAAGGAGCACAGGTCAGCAGAACACCACCTAAAGAGAAGCATAAAGGAATGCCAGCCCATAAGTCAGTTTCGGTAGGGGCTCAACTTAAATGCCTCTTCACAAATGCACATAGCATGGCAAATAAGCAAGGGGAACTGGAATTTTTAGCCCAGTCTCAGGGCTATGATGTGATAGGCCTCAGTGAGATGTGGTGGGATGGCTCGCACGATTGGAGTGCTGAGATGGATGGCTACAGGCTCTTCAGAAGAAATAGGCAGGGAAGGAGAGGAGGTGGGGTAGCCCGCTGTGTTATAGAAGGTCTTAGAATTGTGGAATCATAGAATATCCTGAGTGGGAAGGGACCCGTAAGGATCATCGAGTCACAGAATCACAGTCACAGAATGGTTAAGGTTGGATTGGACCTCTGGAGATCATCTAGTCCAAACCCCCTGCCAAGCAGGGTCACCTAGAGGATGTTACACAGGATCACACCCAGGTGAGTTTTGAATATCTCCAGAGAAGGAGACTCCACAGCCTCTTTGGACAACCTGTTCCATTACTCTGTCACCCTCAAAGTAAAGAAATGTTCTCTCATATTCAGCTCGAACCTCCTGTATTTCGTTTTGTGCCCGTTGCCTCTTATCCTGTCACTGGGCACGACTGAAAAGAGTCCAACTCCAAAAATCAGACCATACGTCTGTGAGCGTTGTCCAAACGCTTCTGGAACTTTGGCAGACTTGGTGCTGTGACTAATTCCCTGGGGAGCCTGTTCCAGTGCCCAACCACCCTCTCAGTGATGAACCTTTCCCTAACATCCAGCCTGAACCTCCCCTGTCACAGCTCCATGCCGTTTCCTCAGGTCCTATCGCTGGTCACCAGAGAGAGAAGAGATCAGCACCTGCCCCTCTGCTTTACCTCATGAGGAAGCTGCAGGCCACCATGAGGTCTCCCCTCAGTCCCCTGTTCTCTAGGCTGAACAAACCAAGTGCCTCCAGCCAGCAGCTAAGTACCCACAGCAGTTCACTCACTTCCCACCTTGCCCCACCCCAGTGGGACAAGACAGAGAATAAGAAGAGAAAAAGTGAGAAGACTTGTGGGTTGAGACAAAGTTTAATAACTGAAGAGGAAAAAGAAGAAGTGATATAAAAGCAATCACTTGCCATCTCCCACAATCAGACCAGTGCCTAGATAGTCTCCAAGCAACAATCACTTTGGAAGACGGTTCGCAGCCTTCTCTTTCTCTATCACAGTTTGATTTCTGAGCACGACATTGCATGTCATGGAATATCCCTTGGGCCAGTTTGGATCAGCTGTCCCAGCTGTGCTACCTCCCATTTTCTTACCCCCACCTTCTCACGTAATTGCTGGGTGGTGTATGTGTAAGTGCGTGTGTGTGCACTCAGATAGAAAAAAGAAAGCCTGGACGTTATGCAATCACTGTTCAGCAATAGCCAAAACATGAATGTGTTACCAATGCTGTTTTAGTCACAAATACAAAACAGGGCACCATAAGTGCTGCTATGAAAAATTTACTCCATCCCAGCAAGACCCAGTACAATCAATTCAATAACTATGCTAATGTGTAATACATGTGCTTAGTGCTTAAATATTTGTGGTCTGTTTTACATGCTTCAGCACAGACATAGAATAATAGTATATGCCCATGTTCATGTGTCAGATGAAATCAATGCTGACAAAAGTGATGTTACCAGCTAAAGTGAGTGATATAGTAGTATACAGAAGTAAAAGTCAAAATCAATTTAATTCCCAATTTAATTTGTTTTAGTTTTTACTGTGGAAAAAAAAAAAAAAACGAGTTTAATTACTGTAGAGTTCCTAAAATCAATATAAGTCAAAAATAGTTAATCACTATGAAGGACTTAAATTCTGATAACAAATTCATCCATTTCAAATGGAAATCCTTCCTTTGACATTACTGAACTTAGATTAGCCATCTTTGTCATGTTTATTTGATATCAGACAACAGATAAAAAAGTATGAAAAATCAAAGTGAGAAATTTTCAATTTTAATCTTGTCAATATCCTTTAACTAGCTGGGAAAAACTCATTTAACTATTATACAAATGGTACCAATATTTGCTGAAATTTGAAATACTGAGAATTTTACTTTAATTTCAGTGCTTCTTATGTTTCTTATGACACCTTCTCTCTTCTGCATTTCCATGTCATTCTGGTTTAATGAGAAATGAGTTAAACGTCATCCTTTCACACATTTAAGAAGTGAGCACACACACACACAAAGCTTCCTGCCAGTTAATTTTTTTCTATGCCCTTTAGATAATATATTCATCTTTGTTTTTAAAAGAACAAGAAGAAATGTAAACAGAGGTCCTAAAAAGGAGTGTTAAGGCTTAGTATATCCTGAAATTACACTGAAGTAGAATACGTGGTAAGAGAATGGAGAATGAGATCCATAGGGCATTAGCTCTGGAAGCTGCATAAACCAGACAACTGTATTCCTTAGTTTAAAAGGGAGTAATAATGACTTTCTTCTAGACTGAATGAACAAAACAAAATATTCATGCAAATTGTTAGAGCCTTGTAGCCACCCACGTGACAAGTGTAAGACAACATTTTCAAGACATTCATTAGGAGAGCTCTGAACCTAGGAGCTATGGAGCACTGGAAGTTGCACTGCATCGCATCACTGTGATATCCCACTATTGTTAACATTGAGGAGCTCCTAGGGTGCCAGAGGACCAGCATTATCATTAATGCTAGACTTGTAAAATGGATTGGACCAACTATCTGCATACCAAAGTTTGCATACTCCTTTCTTGGTACTACACACAAGTCAGTAGATTGTGTGTGTAAAAAAGTGAAATAATAAAAATTCATAGGTGTTGGGGTGGTGGAAACTCTTTGAAAAAGCAACATAAGAAGTGAATTCGTAAACCTTAACCCTATGAAACCCACCAAACTCACACTCTTTCTACAACAGAAAAAGATATGTAGCTGTGAACAAAGAATAAAAAATGTTTGAAAGTTTCATTGCAAGTTTTCGAGCTAATTGCTAGTTAACCCTAACCTTCTGCTGCTTTGGGGGAAAGATTTCTATACTATGATGCTCCTCTGAAGCCAGAACATCATATTGTTAGACACGGTGAGGAAGTGGCCAATTGAATACTTAGAAAAATCAGAAAGAGTGGAAGATTGATGTAGTGATTTAGGAAAACTATGCACAAATTGTAAACCCTTAAATTATGAGTTATCTGGATGCTATAACATTTCCACTATAAACTAACTATCCCTTAGGACTGCTTTTAATCCAGATCATTTCAGTAATCTACTTTATAAAGCTATATAAACAGTCTTGGTGGGATGTAAAGCATATGTGAAATTCAGTGGCCAGAATGAAGGGAAGGGTCCAGAATTTCTCTACTTTTCTCTATTGCTGAAGCCAACATATTAAGAAACTATGGTAGGATTGGTCTCTTTATGTGGGACTATGCTCATTCTTCATATGCGTAGTGGGGCTAAGGGAATGTAATGTCAAGAACCATTGCTACACAAATGGATCTAACTTTGATGAAAGTATTAAAGGAGGTGCTCATCACTTTTCTTCTTTAGGCTCTTCAAAATCCACCCTTAACACAGAGGAATTGTTAACTAACAGTGGCCTTACCAGTAATTTATTCCAATGACTAGCTGAGAGTCAGCAGTTAATAATATCATTTATGTAATCTCTCAGTATTTTTGTGCATAGCAAAAAAAAATTCTATATCTTTTCATTTTCTTCCCTGCAATAATTCATTGCTAACGTTTCTGTTTAATAGGGTGGAGATTCCTGTGGTAAAGTGGTAAAATCATATCCACAAATACCAAATACACAAACAATAGATACAGTTGTCATCTGGACAGAATCACTATTATAAATCACAGTTATTAACATTATTTCGTTTTCCTGTTAATGTGTCCAACACCTTGGTGATATTTTTCATTTGATATTTCCTGGGTCAGCAGAATTTCCTTTGAGTTACAATTCTCACCATTTATCAGTAAGCATTCTACCAGAAATTGTGTTCTCTAAGTTAACTTTTTTCTATTTTGTAGTTTTTAATGACATCCACCTGCAGATGTAGATTGCCTCCCTTTTTATCTCTTTTCTTTCTCTCCTCTCCTATCCAGTAAAAGCGACAGCACCCACAGCTGGTATAGGGAATTTTGTGTTTGGTTGTGTCTTCTCTCTCATCCTACTGGGTCCCAAATACTGTACCACTGAGGGACTAATACATGGAGAAGAACTTCTTAGAGCAGCTCATGAAGTCCTCTTCAGCGACAGAAGGTCAGCATAATAAAATAGGGTGACACCAATTTCCAAACACACTACATGCCTATGTCTGCATTTTCTGCTAATATTAGTCGGAAAATTTGACACATCCAAATATGATCTCATTTTGACAAAAACCCCATACAGAGAAGAGGGTGGTTGTAGAAATAGTTAATACATATGCCAGAATAACAAATAAAGTTATGAAACATACCAAAGTATCAAGCAGCTGAGGTGCTGAGCACAGCTGCTGTTGCTTAGTTACACTCAAAATCGCTTGAGCCAGTTTTTCCTGCTACTGATTTGACTGCCTTATTTAGCATATCTATTTTATTGCACAGACAGACTCACTGAAGTGTAGCCTTTGGAATACATAATTTTTGAACAATATTATCCAGAACAATCAGAGAATATCTGGTATATAAGGTCCAGATTCAAGAACAATAACACTTCCTGTTTAGAGTAATTTATATATCTGACATCTTAAACAGGATATTTCTTGATGCTTTATATCCATACGCTTTATCTCCTCCCACCCTCAAAGACATATTTTATGAAAAAAGATTTGGATTAAGAGGATTTTTAATATTTTCAAACACATTTAATGTAGTTTCTGTCAGTTTTTGTTGCTTTTGAACAGAAGAACAAATTCTGTGTGATTATCAATCTGTGGTGCTATTGTCTAGTAGTGAGTAGTCATAATTTACAGGCTGAATATTGTGGCAAGACTTTCTGGTTAACTAAGTAACATTTCGTATGCTTGTTGCAGTCCTAATCATTCCAGATACAAGATTTCTACACTTCTTTGAAAGTTCTCATTAGTGTGTTGTATATATTGTGCATACGTACCAAAGAAATGGGAGTAAAGAAAAAAATTACCTTTTACCATATCCTGTAGTGTGTGCCATCCCTGACAGATGAGCACTAAGTGAAGTATAATGCCTTTATTCAAAATTTAAACTTAGCGTTTTATTAAATATACACCAACCTGTAAAAGCATGGATTCTTACAGTTTATGTTATTTGAGACAATGCTTACTGTTATGACTTTTTATTTGAAGAAGAATAAGAACCAGAAGTAAGCTTTTGAGGCTGCCACTATGAAAGCAACAAGATGGACAAAGCCAACAAGAAGGAAAATGTGGCCCAAAATCAAGTAGTTCTTTTCCTGTTAATTATAGTTAAGGAATGTAAAAGGGAGTGGTTCAGAAGCAGAGGAGAGGTTTCAAATTTCTAACAATGTAAATCTTAATGACCAAGAAAAATAGGTAAAAAACAAGAAAAATAGAATGTCGTAGGAGACCTTGAATAGATCAGGGATTTTTAAAAATATATATGATGGGAAGGTAAAAGAGTGAACATGAATCATATTTATCCTAGAACTATAAAAAATGAAGGAACCCTACAGCATCTGGCAGTTTCTCAAGCAAATGGAAATGAATAAGTGCATGGTGACTAAGAAAGGAAGGACAGAAGATATTACCAAATCCTTTCATCGCATCAACCAGAATTGAAGAGGGGACTCACCAATGCTTTGCACCTTTGACCATCTCTTAGATCGTAGCCAACTTAAGACTTCGAACTAGAAACAGCATTCATAATTAGCAACTGCTGTTTTACTATTCAAAGCCTGAAAGCTGTATTACATATCAGATTACATAACACAGCTACAACAATCCAATAGTTCACCACTACCAAAAGATGTCTTACCTGACCAGATCCCTCTTTAATGACTCCCCTTCTTGCCTTCAGATGCATGTTCCTGACACTTTTCTTGCGCTGGATCCAATGCATGTTGGGTTTTCAGTGAGCTGATTCACCACTCTGACTAGAAAATCAATCTGACAGTCATCAGTATTTTTTATGGCATGCTGAGTTGATGATTTCAGTAAAGAATTGTATAAGTGCCAGACCAAAGAGGGAGCAGAACGATGCACTGGAGGTGCAGAGTGCCCTTTCAACTCCCTTGTATATGACTACACCTGAGTAAACACATTATTCTATTATTCTATTTATATTTCTTAGCTAAGCACTAAGAGTAATGTTCAAGTGTTTGATGTTCTTGGTTATGAGAAATGAAGAATTTCTGCAGAAGATTATACCTATGATAAGTATTTAACAACAGCAGGAATGATAAGAAACAACCATACAAAAATTCTTCCCTTGTTTGTGAACAGGCCACATAAAAGAGACGGGCAACACAAACTCTGATGTTCTGACGGTCTACTTCATCCATAGAAATAAGTGCTAACTACCTTTGTGAAAAAAAAAAGACAGTCCAAGCAAATTTTCTACAATTACCTTGACTTGAATATGAAAAAAATATACATCAAATCTGTTTCTGTCTGCCATTTGAATGTGTAGCGTGAGTAGGTGTGGAGCATAAAGGAAAGGAAAGGAGATACACGAGTCCAGGAAAAATTTTAGTTCATGAGACATACTGCCATTCCTTCAATAGTTCAGAGTAAGCCCCTAGCAAAAGGAAGCAGTGGCAGGAGAAGGAAGCAACTGCCAATTGCTCTTTTAAGTAAATAAGGGAAAAGAGATTCTAGTTTTAAAATTATAAGAAGTGTATTCCTTTTTATATTGTTATACTCCTCTCTCCAATAGAACAAAAATATTTTTGTTGACAGGATCCTTTTCCCTTCAAAAACTAATTTGTATTAATTTTATCTCCTTGTCCAAATATCGTTTAGAAAATTACTGCATAATATTGTGTAAATTTATTGCACAAATGTGAAGTGCTTAAGTAAGTGTGATACCTAGTTGTCAGTAAATTCTATCATTATTACCTGATGCTCTCAGATGAGCTGTTTTTAGTGCCAGTTCTCTTATAATTGTATCTAAACATGATTCCTTAATCACTTTTTGGTGACCTGATAGATGTTTTTTCAATTCCATACGCCAAATCGAACTAAAATGCAGAGGGAGAAGGTAATAAGGTAAAATAAAATGTTCAAAGCTAGAATTAGAGATTAAAAATGGAAAAGTTTTTAAGTCAAGAAAACCATGTTTCTCAGAAACCCCTAGGAATCTTACGCTTCTTTTTTAAATCATTTATCATCACAGTAACAGAATGCTTCAAACTCAAAGGAAAACATTGCCATCTATCTCTATAGTTTTAAAGTATTCTAAACCTTTTATTTTATTTATTTTTATTTTTTATTTTTTAATTATTATTTTTTTTGCTACCGATTTTCAACTTTCTGATTTTGACAGAACTTTCAGTGTGGTATGGAGGGATTTGTTCTCACTGTATTTCTACCCCATGTGAAGCAGAATTCATAGAAAACCCTGTTCTCATAAGACTTGTCCCAATTTTTCTGAATCAAAGGATGATCTGGAATCTAGAATTTGACTATGAAAGTCATTCTTCAAGATGAACTTTCTTTTCTTTCTTTCTCTCTTTTTTTTTTGAAATTCTTACCTTAATAAGGAAACAATATCTCATCTAGATATTTTAGGAATTATCAGCTGATGTAGTCAGTATATTCATTACTTAGCGAGAAGAATGAGAAATCACTTCCTTTCATTCTAAACTGTCACTGATTTTAGTATGCTTTGAGTCAAGAATGTATAGATCATTCGTACTTGTTAAAGAAAAGAAATATACTAAATATGTTAAGTCATGAAAGAAAATCAAGACTGTGTGTCGTGTTAAAGGGTAAAGAAGTTTGGCAGAAAACAAACCCCTTTGCTTTCCAGCTTATCCTCAGATATCAGGGGGGCTAGGGATGGCTGGGTTTAGATTCTGAGTGATGCCCAATATGGCACCATAAGTCTGGTCACGTTCAATATATTGTACTATCATGACTATGGATGCACAAATAATACTGTTCTGTTGCAAGGTCACAAGACTGCTGGTTTTTATCTGTACGTATTTCCAGACCAGAAAAAAAACGTATGTATATAAAGATAGTGATTGTAGACCCAATTTGTGCTCAGACCTTGTTTTCTTAGTTTGAAAGCTCAAAAGCCTGGTTAATGGAAACTTTATCTTTTTACCTTTTGAAAATGTAGAACTTTCAAGGGCTTCAACGCAGTAAAAGTTCAAAAGTTTATAATTTTATAATAGTTACAATCTGGATTACTGATGCTATAGTGAGAGTAAAAGAATGTAGTTTTATTAGGGTTGACGTCTTTGAAACTAAGTTTCTTAGTGCTACCAGGCAAGATTCTAGCAGGGTTGTGGAACTAATGTTGCTCTGCATTTGCACTCTCTGACTTTGATTTCTGTCTCTTGAAAAGCCTGAATGATAACAAGACATTTACTACTACTGTATAATGCATTCAAGTGGCTACCTAATCTGTATTAAACCACTTCAGTAGAGTTTTAGGAGTAGGTATAAAAATAAAAAGGTCTGATCTTAAAGACATTGTGGTGTAAGATAAGGACAGAGATCCTATAGGGTCTTTGAAGTAATAGGAAGGAGGAATAAAAAAGTATATAAAGGCTGTGGAAACAGGTGACAAGGAGGTTGGTGGTATCAGCCACCAGGAATGACAAGGAAAATTCAGTAGAAAAAAGACTTCAATCCCAAAACAATGTTTTCACCTCTTGAGTTTAAAAAGCCTGTCTGAACATTGAGTCAATGATGCTGAATCATGCTGGACAAATTGTCCAGCATACAGCTGGATAAAAACATAATACGATGGGTGAACAGCTGGCTGACGAGTAGGGCTCAAAGGGTTATGGTAAATGGGGTTACATCAGGCTGGCAGCCGGTCACCAGTGGGGTCCTCCAGGGCTCCATTTTAGGGCCAGTTCTTTTCAATGGTTTCATAAATGATTTGGATGCAGGACTTGAAGGTGTTTTGAGTAAGTTTGCAGATGATACTAAACTGGAAGGAGCTGTTGACTCTGTCGAGGGTGGAAAGGCCTTGCAGAGAGATCTGAACAAACTGGAGAGCTGGGCAATCACTAACTGTATGAAGTTTAACGAGAGCAAGTGCTGGGTCCTGCACCTGGGAAGGGGCAACCCTGGCTACACGTACAGACTGGGGGACGAGATGCTGGAGAGCAGCCCCACAGAAAGGGATCTGGGGGTTTTGGTAGATAGCAAGTTGAATATGAGCCAGTAGTGCGCCCTGGCAGCCAGGAGGGCCAACCGTATCCTGGGGTGCATGAAACACAGCATTTCTAGCCATTCAAGGGAAGTGATTGTCCCGCTCTACTCTGCGCTGGTGCGGCCTCACCTCGAGTACTGTGTGCAGTTTTGGGCGCCACAGTACAAAAAGGACATGAAACTATTGGAGAGTGTCCAGAGAAGGGCTACAAAGATGGTGAAGGGCCTAGAGGGGAAGACATATGAGAAGCGGCTGAGGTCACTTGGTTTGTTCAGCCTGGAAAAGAGGAGGCTGAGGGGAGACTTCATCGCGGTCTACAGCTTCCTCAAGAGGGGGAGCGGAGGGGCAGGTGTCAATCCCTTCTCCCTGGTGACCAGAGATAGGACCCAAGGGAATGTAGTCAAGCTGCGACAGGGGAGGTTCGGGCTGGATATCAGGAAAAGGTTCTTCAGTGAGAGGGTGGTTGCACACTGGAACAGGCTCCCCAGGGACGTAGTCACAGCACCGAGCCTGTTGGAGTTTAAGAAGCGTTTAGACTATGCTCTCAGACATAGGTCTGAATTTTTGGGTGGTCCTGTGTGAAGCCAGGAGTTGGACTCGATGATCCTTTTGGGTCCCTTCCAACTCGGAATATTCTATGATTCTGTGATTCCATGAAACAGTGAGTTTCTCTTGATAATTCTGAAAATATTTACTGATTTCAAAACTTGTAAAAAAAAAAAAAAAAAAGTTTTGCATAGATCTTTTCAGCCTGACATCAAATCTTGTCAACTGTATTTTTTTAATTTCTATCCTAAGTCTTTAAAGTCCAAACTTCAAATAAAACCCCAGAACTAGGAATATAATGAGTAAAGGAACTTGATCCTATTGCACAGTGTGTCTCTTACATGAAGATTTTACAATTTCTAGTCAGTTTTCTCTTTCATGTAAGTAGGCAACCACTAAGCAGAGAAGGTTTGATTGAAAGCATGCCACTGTCAAAGTGGTGGTACAGATGCTGACCAGAAAACCTGAGCTACTCTCTCATTAGCATGCCCAGTGTGATATATATTTCTCTAAAATGGTACAGGGTTAAACCGGTGAAAGTTCTTAATCAGTGAATAGGAAAATCTTGAATTTTACCTCCACTATCCTGAAAAGTCACTCTATTTTAATTCAACTATATGAATTTCCATAGGTCTGGTCACTAGATTATCTTGCTTGGAATCAAATTCTGCAAAGAGTGAACACCCTGTGCCAATTTGTGGCTCTCCAATTGGATTAATATTTCAGTTATCTGCTGAAGATATTGTAACTGATACTTGGATGCTATCCTTATAAAGAACGTCAAAAGTGTTTTGGAAAACTGACCTCACACAAGTCAACAAAAAATCTTCCAAAACTTCATATGATCTGGGATACCAGCCTGAGCTCTCACTCTCATTGATGGACATAACTTTGAATTAGGGAGAATGCCTTCCAGCTGACTAGTATTCAAATTGCCAGATATCTTTATTAAAATAAGGCTATAAATATTGCCTGTTTCAGGGTGCTGGAAAATCTGGAAGCTGTTTGTTTCCATCCCTGGGGAAAAAAATAAAATGCAAAGAATAGTTATCAATTTTACACACAAGCAAAACCTTTTTGCTGCATCGTGTGTAACTACATAGCTGATGGGATATAATGTCAGATTATTCTGGTTAATATCCAACGTGAAACAGCGAACAACATGATTGGCCATTCTTCCTTTTTCCTGATATGATGTTCATCTATCCTTCTAGACTGCTGCTCTCACTCAGTTATAAATACCATTGGCATCCCGCCCTGCTGAAAGCTCTT
>VXAL01016030.1:15677-53154 GCA_013399475.1 Chauna torquata | reverse complement strand
CCAGCTCCTAAACCCTCCCCCCCCCCCCCCCCCCCCAGGAGCATTGGACCACATAAAATTTGTTCCTTCAGAAATTTCTGTGTAGTTCTAATTCTTTCTAAATTATAGCTGTTTTAAATGTTTTATCAGGTTATGCTCTAAAAACTCTAGTCAAATCAAATGCCTTTGTCTTTATCTGTTGTTCCTCCGTGCAGAAGACATAATTTTATCATTTCTGTTGAAAAATCCATAATTTCCTTTACTCCTAGCCAATATTAGTAAGAAATAATGTCTCATGCAGATTCTGCCTACCCACTGTCAATTAGAAAAGCACGTTTGCAAGGCTTAGTTAATTGAAAGTAGCCCAGCAGGATTACTCAGAGAACAATGATATATTTTCGCCCTCAGTTGTTGCTAATTAGTAGGCCATAAAACAGTTCTTACTCACCATAAACTCTTTGAAGTTCAAATCAGTAAGATAAAATTAATTCAGCTCATTGTTCTTTCAGGTTTTAATCAGCTAAAAATGCTACTTATTATTTTTCTTACCACAATGCATCCTGATTTCTAATACATATGTCCATTTGCATATCAGAAAGAGCTGTCTGACTGATGCTTTATCATCCTTTTACAAATATTCTGCTTCTGCTAGCAAGTAATAAACTACATTAAAATATGTCCATTTTTTTTTTAATATACAATTCCTTTGCAGAAAAAAAAAAAAGCCACTATGAAGCATCCTGCCAGTGGCACATAAAAACCTCTCACTTCCACATAAATTTGAAACTCTTTTTCTTTCTTATCGTATCAAAAAAAAAAATCTTTTATGTAAATCACTGCTTTAAACTCAGCACTTCAGAAAGCCTCAAGAATGTCACAGACTGGCACTGTCTAAGACATCAGCCCAAATTCTATGGTGGCAAAGTTTTTGTGTCTGTGAGTGCTTTAGTAGAATTTCCACTGAACTTAAAAATGCAGTAAAATCTTAATGATTTTCTGGACTTAAAATGATGAATGATATTGCACAGAGTGAAAAGGCATCAATATATTATTTATTTTAATGCTAAATGATTCGGTGTCCACCTCAGGTTTTTACTTCTTGGAGAAAAACAAATTTTTGAAAAGATGACACAATTGAATGGCTGACGTTTTCAGAAAAGGTGCTGACGTTTTGCTGTGTGGGGAAAAATTAAATGTATAAAGTAGCTTTGGCAAGTAAAGGAGTGGAGATAGTGTGGAATTAACACCTCAGCTACATGCCTAATAAATTGACTGATTATCACAGAAAGCACCCAGGGAGGCAATAGTACCAATACCATCAATACTTGCTATGGAGGTTCAAATACTCTACAGTTATGTTCAGCAGTAGATTTTTACAATATAGGTGATACCCTTGTTAATCTTTCTGTAAATCTCACAAAAGGTCTTCTCTATACTTCACCCATGTGCTTACTCACATATGTCTTCAAAGGACTGACAACCTCTAGAACAATTTTTAACAATTAATCAAGGAAATTAATTATTCTTCCTCTGGAGCAGAACTTAGGTTTTTAATATTTACAATTCAGTAAGATCACTTTAGCAGAACATTTAGCACAGACTTTAGCTCACTCTCTTGGGAACAGTGATAGTATTAACACTTGCTTAGCTAGGAAGAAAACAGGTTACTGATATACAGGAATGACCACTGATACTCTGTTTGCTTCTTTCACCCAGCCCCAGTTCTTTGGTTAGGATTTTCATTAACTTGTTGGGGTTAGGATAAAAAATTTCCTTGGGGAAAGGCAGCATGTAAGTGTGTTGAGAGGAGAGCAGGAACGGCAATGAAGGCTCTCAGGTTTCTTTGCCTAAGGCTTCATTTTAACATCTTCACAGAGCTTGATTTTTCTTCTCCAGCCTTTCCACCTCCTTTTCCTCATTTACCCACCACTGAAGCAGAACACAAGGAGATACTGCATTTCATGAAACATATGCTAGGAGTAGTCCACATGCCCTTTTGACTGAAACATCTCTGTGTTTCCAGGATTCTCACATCTACCACAAGCCGAATCATCATCCTTTGGCTGCACTTACTGTGCAGGCACCTTGTAAATTATGTCAAAAAAACTTTGCAACGGGATTCTCGTAGGCCTCCCCAAAAGTGGCTTCACTTTGGCTGAGCTGGTAAGAAATCCATAAAGTTCTTAGCTGTCAACTATGTTTTGCCAAGGTCCATAAAACTGCAGCTTAGGAAGGGAAGCTTAAGATGGCCTTTGTGCCCTTCTGATCTCTATCCACCTGGCTTCAGGCTCTTTTCCTTGTGTGACCTTGAGGTTGTTACCAGTTGAGCCAACTGGCAGTGGTCTCAAAGATATTTATTCACTTCAGTTTAGATCTCCATAAACCCGTTGCCAAATAGGCCTCTATGCAAAGCCAAGGACATTCTTCGAAACATACTTGAAAACCCAGCTTACCAGCTGGACAAGATAGAGCAGTGGTAGAAGAGGCTTCCATCAGCAGAGGTTTCCATTAGGAGCTATGCTCCTGTAACATGCCCATAGACATAACAAAGGATACTCTAGCAGCTTACTGCCTCCATGGGATTTCCTTATCATAATGGAATAAAGACAGTGAACTGTGTTTTATACCAAACATTTTGGATAGTACTTTAATTCCTTTATGATACAGGATTCTAGAAGAAGATGGCTCCTGTTTGAGCTGGTCTTTTAGCTGGTTTTTGACTCTCACATATGGATGGTTCTGTACTCTCCGTGACTGACTGCCATGCACCTATCTACTGATACCAGTGACCTTCTGGCCAGATGGATCTATAAAGCTAGGAAAGATGGTGGAACAGAGACACATGAGATATGTGTTGATTACTGTGAGTTATCTAGCTATTAAAGTATTATAACATTGGTACTACTATTACTGATAGTTTAATCTGTTGATATATAGGGAATAATTTTCTTCTACCAACTTTTAATTTAAAAAGAAGATAGAAAAAAGTAGTATCAAGTTGTAGTCTCACAGTTACATAGTATCTTACATATGGTATACACATAAATGGAGAGACTGGAAGCACTTTCCTGTCTGTAGATCACAGCAAACACCTCCTCATGTTCTGACTTCATGCCAGTGGACATTCACCGATACCAGCCCATTCCTCATACTCTGTGGTGCTGGCAGCAGAAGTTGCCTAGTATTTTCCAACATCCATTTTTTCGTTGTCTACACTGGATTCAGGAGAAGGATTTGTGTGTCTTATTTGTGTGTCTGTTTCCTGTGGCTATATGCTTTGGTTTACTAGAAGATACTATCTCTCCCTATGGTTATGCTGCTGGTGCCATGATAGATTTGGTACAAGAACGTGTGACTCTTTTGTGGAGTACAGTAAAGCCTTTTTTTTTCAGTATGGCACTTTCTTGAACTCTGTGTGAAAATAAAAAGTTTAACTTTATTTAGACCTTAGTGGTTCAAAAAACGTAGAGCTTCATATCCAGGTGGTATAAAGGTACATTATATATTAAATCTTCAATACTGAAACTTAATAGTCCACATGCTTTTCTTCAACCAACTATCTTTCTATCACCTCAGATGCTTTTTGAGTAGGGCTCTTGCCACATATCTAGCTTTGTCATGGGTCCTGTCACATATTCACATTTAATTATTTTCATGCTGGTCAGCTTTGGCTGTGGGATGCCCTAAGCAGTGGGAATTCAGTAGGAAGCAGCAGCTGAGCACATTTCTGTTGTATGTCCTGTTCCAGTGATGTGCTATTGATTGCCTGTTGCCTGGCAATGATAATGTAAACATTCTCTCTCTAGCTGGAATTGTTAGCGCATCCCATGAAAATAAGTCTTTTTTTTTAAAAAAAAGATGCTGTTCTTTGATGAGATTGCAACTCTAGCTGATAAAGAAATAATTTTAGCAATGAACTTCAACTTCTCTAAGATATTTTATTTAATACAGGACAATAGTTGGATTAAAAAGAAAAACACTGTTTAAAGACAAAAAGAGCAAAAACAAATGGACACATGAAAGTAGATTAGAGGATGAAACAGCAGCAGTTTGCAAACCATGACACTTCATTGGGAAATATCAATCAGTTAGGGGCTTTTCTTTTTTCTTTTCTTTTCTTTTCTTTTCTTTTCTTTTCTTTTCTTTTCTTTTCTTTTCTTTTCTTTTCTTTTCTTTTTTTCTTTTCTTTTCTTTTCTTTTCTTTTCTTTTCTTTTCTTTTCTTTTCTTTTCTTTTCTTTTCTTTTCTTTTCTTTTCTTTTCTTTTTTTCTTTTTTCTTTTCTTTCTGAGAGCAGCTCTCACCTCAGTCTTATTCCATATTTTAATCAATAGATTGGAAGAAAATCTGAAATCAAAATAAACACTGCAGACCGCAGATGGTGGGTTGTAACTTATTGTGGTGAAATGTTATAGAAGATAAAAAAGAAATATGAAGTCTTTCTTCTTATAGTCTTACATTAGGTCAGATATGGGCTGGACAGAGGTGGATCATAGGTCATAAGAAGAGAGAAAAAATTATCTCGTTTTGTTTCTTACTTTCAGCTCAGTAGAAATTTTCAAAAATCTAAAGTAAAATTCTAAGTGGATGTATATTATCTGTTTAAAAAATGTAAGCAAATACTTAGGTCTTGTAGAAATCTTCAACACTAGACATTTTGAAATATATTTTAGAATTAAAAGGACAAGAGTTTCAACACTGCAAGTGATTTCTTAAGAATAAAATAATTTATTCCATAATATCAAAATAAGTTTTCATTTTTACATGAGTTAATCTAACAACCAATTAATTAAACACATTGGTGAGATCTGTTTTTGCAAGGTATTTTATTGGTGTAAAATCTAATTTTTCCTAGGTTTAAAATAATAGGAATTATATCTATTTTCACACCTTAAAAAGAGCATAAAATCTTGTTTTTAGCAGAAAAAACACTCTTGGAGAACAACCTGCAATCAGTAACACATCAGATATTTGCTAAAATATGAAAGCAAATAGCAACTACTAAACAGGTTAGAAATTTCTTTATAAACTAAATTGTTATGCTTTTTACCTTAAAAGTTTATGGGAAACCAATCAAATTTTTGAAGCTCTTAATTTTGGGCCCAACAGATGATGAACCTGGCACCTACTATGAGAATTTTTCTTTAATTTTTTTTTCCATTCAATGACTTTTTTTTTTTTTTTTCTGCACAGAGATTGTCCAAATTTGTTAAATTGCATGAGAAAAATCCAAAGATCTTATTAAAAAAAAAAAGAAAGTGAGTATCTCTGGTACTTATCTGCCATTTTGAATCAGTGAAGTAACATGCTTGACAACAATTTATATTTCAACATTAAATCAGAGTGACATTAACCTTACCTATTCTCCTTCGATGTTTTCAATTAAAGGATATATGTTATGTCTACTACATACAGAGCTTTGTATACTTTGAGAAACATTTGTTATTTTCTGAGAGGTTCAAAGGGATACAAGACTTCCATTTAAAATAAACAAACAAAACAGCTTTCACTGACTACCAATCCTACTGTTTCTTAGACAGCTAATCTTCAGTAACTGTATAAAACTAACTGTTGAAAACTAGCTTGGTAACTTTGTATTGGCCTCAGTGTTTATCATGTCAAAGGGTCAAACTTACAAGTTAGTCACATTTAGTTACATAGGTGTTACAGGCAAATCACCAGTTCAGTAAAGGACATCAGACCAGAGTAGACAGAGCTGTAGGGGACCTCAACAAGTCACTTAAACACTGCTCCTGCTCCCCTGAGCACGATCAGCTTATGTCACTCTTAACAGATGTCTGTATGTCTAGCCTATGCTTAACTCCACAACTGCTGTAAGCACTCTATTATGGTGTTCCCTTTCTTTCCTGATAGTTTAATTTTCCTACTGCCTAAATTAGATCTCCTCTACTGCAATTGTATGACTGTTACTTGTTGGTTTACGTGGCGGATACACAGAAAATACTTTCTGTATTTTCTGTAACAGCTTACTGCCCATTTGGAGGCAGCTAGTACTTCTGCTCCCATTGTGGGGGTGGATGCATTCTTGAACTGAAACCTGTGCTACTATTTATGGTGCTTTTCAATATTAGTCTCATTTGCCCTGCTTAAATAGATTTTTTTTTTTATAAAACTGATGGTTGACTAACCAGTTATATGCTTATGTCTTCAAATATTATTCATTACTCTGCATACCTACATAGCCATTGACATATGAAAGTAAATATATAAACTGTACTTCTATCAGAACTGAGTAAATGTTGCAGAATAATGTACCCATTTAAAGTGTCTCTTATTAAAAAATATATTGTTATTAATTATGCATTGGTAATATTTTACCTTATTGTAGTGTGATTAATTATTAGAGTTACAAATATAAACGAAGCTGAAATTATTGTCCTCAATTTCTGACTTAGGAATAGCTCAGTGGTTATATTAGCTAACATGCTCTCAGGCTCAGGCATCTAACACATACCTACAGTGCAAATTTCTGCAGGTTGTAATGAACAGATTTCTGTGACCCAGCATCATANGCTCCTGCTCCCCTGAGCATGATCAGCTTATGTCACTGTTAACAGATGTCTGTATGTCTAGCCTATGCTTAACTCCACAACTGCTGTAAGCACTCTATTATGGTGTTCCCTTTCTTTCCTGATAGTTTAATTTTCCTACTGCCTAAATTAGATCTCCTCTACTGCAATTGTATGACTGTTACTTGTTGGTTTACGTGGCGGATACACAGAAAATACTTTCTGTATTTTCTGTAACAGCTTACTGCCCATTTGGAGGCAGCTAGTACTTCTGCTCCCATTGTGGGGGTGGATGCATTCTTGAACTGAAACCTGTGCTACTATTTATGGTGCTTTTCAATATTAGTCTCATTTGCCCTGCTTAAATAGATTTTTTTTTTTATAAAACTGATGGTTGACTAACCAGTTATATGCTTATGTCTTCAAATATTATTCATTACTCTGCATACCTACATAGCCATTGACATATGAAAGTAAATATATAAACTGTACTTCTATCAGAACTGAGTAAATGTTGCAGAATAATGTACCCATTTAAAGTGTCTCTTATTAAAAAATATATTGTTATTAATTATGCATTGGTAATATTTTACCTTATTGTAGTGTGATTAATTATTAGAGTTACAAATATAAACGAAGCTGAAATTATTGTCCTCAATTTCTGACTTAGGAATAGCTCAGTGGTTATATTAGCTAACATGCTCTCAGGCTCAGGCATCTAACACATACCTACAGTGCAAATTTCTGCAGGTTGTAATGAACAGATTTCTGTGATCCAGCATCATACTATAATTATGTAATACTATACATGTAAAAAATGAATACTTACATCAGCAGATAATGTTATTCTGCATTATCATAGAAGTTTTCAGTTATTACATACAGGTCCCAAATAGCTTCATTCCCCATGATTATTTCACTATCATTATTTGTGATATCTCTATCAACCTCTTTAAAAAGCTGCAAGCTTCTATATTATTTATCATCATCTTGAGATCAAATAAATTCTGAACTCTGAAACAGAAGCCAAGCAATAGAAAAAGCAGACAATGAACAAACAAATTTGAGAGGAAAGTGAAGGCTATGATTAATCCAAAAACATAAACTACAAAGCTGGAATGTAAATCTTGGGAGTGTAAGGTTCTTTGTCAGATTCAAGAAATTCAAACTACGCCTTGCTTCAGAAAGAGCTAAGCAACTAAATCTGGGCATTGTCTTATCCTCATTAAAATTAACTGGAATAATTCCATCGACATCAGTGGGCTTTATCTAAGACCCATTTAAAAATATCTCTGGAATGATGGGAGGGAGATCAAATTGATGATTGATGAAGCACAAAATAAATAAATAAATAAATAAATAAATAAATAGGAACAAATGGGTTCTTACAGACAAATAGAAAAAGATGGAAGAATTTAAACAAAACAAAACAAACAAACAAACAAAAAGCACTGAAGAGAGAATTCTGCTATGTCCAGAATTGTCAATGCACTGGCAACAATAACTCGAGAGGAGCCTGTGAGATATAAGGCATCTTTAGAATAGTTCCTAGATCTATTAGAGAAATCCTCTGTTCTTTTTTCCAGAAAATGAAAACGTGTAAAATTGCCTCCATTAGTCTAACTTGCACAGTTTTATGTGCAGACAAGTATTTGTCTTTGTTATAATCTTTTTTCTTTGTCCATAGAGAACAGATTTCCTGAAGGATATGTCAAAATATGAGTGATATCAATACACCAAATAGAGACTTAGTATTAATATTTATAAGTATAATTTTTTTATACACCTATTAAGGATTTTGCTTTATTTTAGCCTTCAATAAAAAACAGAAACATAAGCATGCTGCAGGATAGAGAGAAATTTATACTAAAATGTTAATCTAGAATTTAGAGTGTTCTTCATATGTATAACAACATTTATATTGATAAAACAGTCTTCGAGGAATTTTGACACATTTTTTCTGATCTGTGAAAGAAGTCTGTCCTGCAAAAAATACTTTGGCTTAAGGCAGTGATCATGAGTATGTGTATTCCCCTTCCTTTTTCCCTTTTCCCACCCCGCTGTAGTATAGACATGCGGGTTGTAAAAGAAGTAGTAATGACAGAGGATAATGTTATGGGTACAGTAGAAATTATTTATTAATGTAAGAATGTAATTCTTTTAGTTACTGAGAAACAATATAGTGTAGGAAGAATATGACTTTCTTGGTCTATGGAGACCATAAGAAGCACACAGAAGTATGTGAAACTATGGCTTCCCAGATAAAAATATAAAAGTACAGACTAGTAAATAGATAAAAACTGGCTGTTAACTTCAGTAGTCTGGTATCTTTTCTTTGTCTTACTACAAATCTTCTCTTCTAAAGGTGGAGCCTATTTGGTCTGCAGGATAAAATAAATCCCCAAAATGTTTTTTTACAGAAAGGTGTATAAATTTTGGGAGTTCTTAAAGAATTTGCTTTGCAAGGACGTGATTCTGGGACGTGCAAGATGAAAATTAAGCATCTTGGAAACATTCAGAACAAGCAGAGGTGTGTGTGATAGGTTTAGGTGTTTCCAGAGTTAGAACAGTCACGGTTTGAGGTTCCTGGGTTATATCTATTTTGAAGTTAGTGTGGCTGATTAGATAATTACCTCCAAGTACATTCACTCTAGTAGTCATATCAATGGTAACATTTGATTTCTTCAGTGAAATACACCCTCCAAAAAGAAGATGTGTTGTATCTGCAATAATTTAATAAGACCATACATTCTCTAAAACGCTTGAATTTTCTACTATGAACAAAAACTGCTGTATTGACTTTCAGCTCCAGCATAATCAAGGTGTCCTGTATTTAACACACTTCTATGATCCCTGTTGAATGTGAATTAAAAAGACAGAAACAGGTAACTGAAAAAATACCCTTGGGGTCAGCTTTCAATATATGGCAGCTTCCTTCTCTTATAAACAAAATGAGCTTTTACCAGCATCTGACTGGGCAAATTAAGCAGCTATTGCACAAACAGATATATTCATGTGCAGAAACTCAATTCCATCTATTAGGGGAATTGAGCTGAATCTGGCAGCCAGAGATAGGTGAGGCTGGCACAGCTCCAGTCCCCAGGTCCCACCATTAGCGAGGCTGAGCACAGATTCCTGGCAAGTATACACATGCAAGTGCACACACACATATAAGATACATATATATGTATATACACATCCGGCTACACAAACAACAGACAGACAAACAGAGCTTTCACATGAATGCCAACAACACCAATGGTGTCATCCTGCTCCCCTCTCTGTCTGAGCAGGAGAAGGGCAAATGTGTGTACGGACATGGGTGGGTGTCTCCGGCAGCTGGGCTCAGGCACTCAGTCTGCCCAGCCACTGCCCCTGGATTGCAGTCTCCCCAGCTGATGGCACTTGAACATACGAGCCCTTAAGGCCATATCTCCCCTCCAGTCGGTGGTAAAGATTTTCTCACTCACGTGTGCACACGAACACTTACACACACGCACCTCCAAAGTTGGCTGGGACTCCCCTGGTCCCGTAGCTGACTACCCAAGTGCCTTTGTCCTTAGAGACAACAGGCACTCAGACCCTGAGCTGTCCCTTAGGGACCCCCCCACACCCATCCCTTGGTGCCAGGCCACTTCACCTGCCTGCTGGCTAGTGTGGCTTGATCTTCACTAGCGGTCCCATAGTCACTAGCACCCCCACATTTGCTGGCACCACAAACCACCATACAAACAGGTACACTTGTAATAAAGAGTCCCTTACTGGAAAATAAGGAGACAGGACAGACTGTGGTTATCAGATGCAGGGCATCTCTAGATGACCCTATGCACCAGCCCCTGCTTGCACATAAATGGATCATTTTATTCCCTTATACCTCTATTTCCCACACTTGCTCTTCCTCAAATCACCTAAAGCCGTCCTTTTTCTCTTCTTTAGTTCCTACAACAAATATCCAATAATAAATCCTGTGAAATCCCAAACTGCTTTTCTCCTGCCTCCCATGTCTTCCACATGTTGAGGATTTTTTGAAACAGCAGGGAGGCCATGATGTGCTGAAAATGAGCAACTCAAGCTACAGGGAGGAATGTGGGGAGATTCCGCGGGAATGTTACTGAACTAACCTTGGAGGGTAAAAAACAGGGACTAAGGCACTGTTGCAATTTGCAAAATCAGCTCCTCCAGTATGGGAAGAAAGCAGAAGAAGAAACTAAGTACCAATATCAGAATGCTTTGCATCATGCGTGCTGGGTAATGCAGACCCAATCAGTGTAGTAGAATTAGCGCGTGCTGGCCGCATGCACTGGCCGTGCCACCAATTACAGCGCTGCTTCCACATGCTACGAAAAGTATAAGAAAGTCACTATTCAGGTAGTAAAAGGAGCATGATTTAATCATATTGGTGTATGTCATGACTCGGCCGTCTGATCCGACGACATCCACATATCCCACATGCCTGGGTAACAACCTCCCTTTGGTCCAAAAGATGATCCAGAGGACTGCTCTCAATCATTTATGGTAATGGGTTTTAATCTTGGATGCTGGGGCTCAGGCCCTCCTGAGACAGCCCTAGGAGGCACCTGTACAGGATGTCTGCTCCTTGAGAGTCTGTAATTTGGGTTACCCTCCTGACATCGTGCCCCTGTGCTCCTCTGGGCTTGTGGGGATGGGTCTTTGATTTTCTAGTGGCTCTTTGGATGGGCCTCAGAGCAGTTGGCACAGGTTATTGATCGAGTTACTCCTCCTGCCACTGTTTTTCTGTGCCTTTTTGTGTGCAGATGACCTTCTTGTCACTTAACCTCCTACCATCCATTAGGAGTTGTATCATATTTTCACCTTAAAAGGTGAGTGAACATATATGTGCTTAGTTTTTCATACATAACTCAGCTATCAGGTTTTAAAGAAGAAGATTTTTTGATATTTATCTAATCTGGTGTGCCATAATTCATACCGTTGTAAATTCAGGAAAAAAAAAGGAAAAAAGTTTATGAAAAGCAGTGAGAGAGAGATTTCAGGACATATCTGAAAAAAAAAAAAAAAAGAGAAACCAGCATATATTTTTTCATGATAATCTTCTGGATATTTATTTGTGTTTCAATAGTATGAGATCTTTAACCAAGATTCTAATTAGTAAAAAATACAAAATAAAGCAAACTAACACAAGAGGCAAGTGAGCGTAAAAAGCATTCAAATGGAAAATGGGAGGAAGGACAAAGAAAGTAGGAAAGATATATATACATAAACATCAATAACTATATTATATCCCCAGTATCTTAAATAATCCATAAATGTCACTATCTCCCCATCCCTACCTCCAATGTTCTCTTCTATCAAATTACTATCATTTGCAAAATTAAAGTTTCAAACACTGTGGAGAAAGTGAATCATGAAAGTGAGCTTGAGAAGAGAAATTATCCAAAGATCACCTCATCAAAAGTTTAAAAAATATTTTATATGCTTAATATGATTTTTCTTCTTCTCTTTTTCTTTCAGTCTTGATAAAATACAAGTACAAATTCACTGTTATAAATTCATTTCCCCCACAGGAATTTTTTGAGGCCTACGTATTTGGATTATCTGTAATGAACTACTGTATGAATTCTTCCTTTCTTCCTGTGCACCACAGGTGAACTGTAGGAAACACCCTGAGCCCTTAAATTAAGAAGCAATGCAATATTTCATGATCTCCAATTGAAATGAATATGCTCCAAGTTGGCCCATTAGGAGCACTGAATTAATAAAAAATAGCAACTATGACAGGCCATTTAATGTGAAAAGAGAAAGAAAGATATAAATTATTTTACAGAAAAAGGAACTGAAGAGAAAGTACTTTAACCTGCAAAGGTTTCTTACTGAAGACATTATCTTGCATTTTGGTGTGTATGTTAGTAATTGTTAATATCGATATGTCAACAGTTATTCTTGAATATTCAAAATGGCAGTACAGTTATGTATAACACTGGAGAGGTTTTTAGTTTATTAGGTAAATGTACAGCAATAAGCAAATGACAAGATACTTAAGAGGTTTGATGTTGGGTCTAATATTCCTGAGCATATTAAATTAAATGAAGGCAAAGCTTTTTTTTTTTAAGTTCTTTTACAAAATTCTATCACAAATGCAGTCATCTGCAGTTACCAGCATTTTTGTCCCCAATAAAAATGTAGCAGCTGTCAATAAAATGTGAAAAGTGCGGGAAGAAGGGAAAAAAAAAAAAAAAAGACTAGCAGAAAAGAATTCCAAAGCAGAGAAAATAGAGGAGCTGTAAATGAGCAGACTTAAACTTGCAAAAAACGATTCGGAAAATTAATTCTGCATTTTACAAGAGCTGGTCTTCCAATACAGAATTTTCAGTAAGGAATGCACTGTACAGTTCCCAGTAACCTTTTAGTACTACCTGGGTCAGCTGAACCCTTTCCTGTTTAATACGAAGTTACAGCAAAGCAATTTGCTTTGTGGAATAAAAAGGAATCAGAAGAGCCCAGACAGAGAAATCCAATTTCATCTTCAGACAGCCACAGCGCTATATGCCTTCCATTTTAATGACCGACAGATTCTATTTCTACTTTCCTGGCACCACAGAAGAAACTGGCTTTCCTGCCTACTGAAGAGTCAGTTAAAAAGACCAGAGATTTTTTGCTTGTTTTGTTTTGTTTGTTTGTTTGCACCATGCTTGCAACAGATACACATAAATTTATTAATATCTGGCTTCCTTCTACCATTAATTCAGCTAAAATTGCCATGTTAATGAACTGTAGGCTCATATAAATTCTGTTTGCTGTTCCATCAGTCTTTTCTGATACTACACAATCGATCCATCAAGTGTGAACTGTTTACAGATTTCTAAAAAGTGACTCCCCCCTTACTTTAAGACTAAAGCTATATCTAAGCCTCTGAAACACCCATGAGCTTCTTTATCAATCTATAACATTTTTAGAAAATACGTATTGTTTATTTTTCCTCCTCTTGTCACAGAATAACAAATTCATTTTTTTACGGTTGATCCAAGTCTGTCATCAGAATAATTAGTTTAGTTTTACACTCCAGTTCCAGTGCTGGATCTCTCATCAAGATTTGACACAATCCTTGTAGACATTGCTGGAGGAAAATTCACAGGTTTAGGAGGCAAAATGTTCATTTGATTTACATAGAGTACAATCTCCTGATCATTTATTATAATACTATTTCATTATTTTATTGCTGAATATTTGAGGAACTTTTTATTACTTTTAAAGGTGTCATTTACCATTATTAAAGGCTCTGTTTTGCTATGTACTTTACATATTTGCATATATATTTGTAATGTGTTAAGACCAGAAATAGTTGAAATAAAAATTTCCATTGTAGGGGAAATTTAATAAAATCTAAAAAACAAAGTGCCATATTTTACAAGGAAAAGCTTAAGTGTTCTCTTAGTCAACTATGGATACCATACATTTTATTAAGCAGCAATTCAAAGGGATTTGCGTAACAACTGTCTTAATGAAACAGAACCTGAAAATCTAAGTTCTTAGGCTTTGATTTACAATTTTAGAGAAAGGACCTCTAAACTTCTGGCTCCCTTTGAACTGTGTGACAAATACTATCAAGAAACTCATGGATCCCCACAAGGACTTCCAGATCTCCAGAATGATTAGCATTTGGAATGGAAAGCCCTGGGATTTTCTAACAATGAACCCAGAGGATCCAGTTTCTCAGCCCAAGCTCCTGCATGACTTTGACCTTGGATGCTCAGAGAATTGAGAAGTGATGTATCCAGAAAGCAGGTAATGGAAAATTGTTGCATTTCTTGGAACTGTGTTCTACTGAGCATGATTCCTTCAAATATTTAAAAGAAACTCAATTTTGTATGCAAAATAGAAACTTGGATGTAGAAGTTGAATAATGTGATTTTAAATAAATGATTATTTGCTTCAGATGTTAATAAAGTTGAAGTTCTTTTGGTCAATTCAGTATTATCTTTCTCCTTTTTCAAACGGCTCTTGAATAACACATCACTTATTTCTTGACTGCAGAAATTGTCTTTCAACTTACATACTCACCAGTTTTCTTTCCAAATAAGTTGAAGAAAACTTAAGAGAAATTTAAGCAGAACAGTTGGTATAGTTCAGTCCTACATCTTTTCCTAACCTATCAGTAGTCATAACTGCCTTACTAACAGTTTATTAATCTATCAGTAAAATAAATAAATAAGTAAATAAGTAAACACTTTTTTTTTAGGGATATCACAAAATACTTTTTCTTTCTGTAACATATTTTCTTTTTATTATATTCATTTTATTACGTAGTGCCATATGTCACAGGAAGAAAACTGCATGAACGTACAAACCTGTCAAATGTCTAGTTAAATACCAACATGGTCAGAAATTTAAGTTTTACTTGCTCCACTTCCTCATATGCATTTCTCTGAATTTCCCAGTATGGGAAAATATTTTTAGTAGCATCATCTGCTTTGGCATAGTCTTCTATAAATCTTGAACTGTTTATGTTATTTATTGTTCCTATTTATCTTTGTGTCCACCCTCTGAAGAAATGCTTAATCTTATCAGCTTTATCTTATTGCCAAAGTCTAGTTCCAGTGGAACAAATCAGGATTTCATTGTTTTAGTGTATTGGGACTGAAAATTGACTCTTAGCTGAACAATCTTGGCAAAAGTAGAGGCACAAGAATAAACTCCCAAGTTAGTGCAAGTTTTTCTAACACAGCAACTTAGATTCTGAACCCAAAGTTCATTAACAATCATTCTTAGGATTAATCAGGCTTGCTGTGACTTTCTGGGACTTTGTGGCTCGTAGCACAACCTTTTCTTTAGTAATTCTAAACATTGGCAGTATTCACCAAAACATGTTCTAATAAGAGTCAAGTAGGGGGCTGACTACACATACACCAATTTCAGTCCTTGCTGCCAGTGCAGGTATTATCTCCACCTTTTGGATGTTAAGATTTTGAAATGGGCACAGTAGTACACAGTATCTACATGAAGCTAGGAATTACTGTTATAATTAACAGACTGCTTGAACTGCCAGTAATTAATACATTGCTGGTCCAAATTGCGTAGTTAAAAAAAGTTTGTATATAATGCTGCTATAATACCATTAACATTGCTATATAAAACATCTGTGATATTAAATCCCTAATCTGTTTAAGTACACGACTCCTTGAAAATAGTGGAATGGTGGACTTGCAACAGCTAGGAATGTATCTATTGCCTACTGTGTTTTCTAAATTTCAGAACCATGTTCCTTGCTCAGTCTGAGATCACTGATATGGTGTGATGTGTCCAGCTCAACTTGTTGCATCATAATGTCATCCCTATATTTAGCAATCTACTAACAGCCTTCTAAAACATTCTAACTTTTTTGCACTTTAAAAAGTTATATTTTCTGATGAGGGTGTTAAATATGTTATAGAGTTTGAAAACCAAACCAAACCAACCAACAAAACAAAAAAAAAAAATTCCAAAACCACAACACAAACGAACAAAAAACCAAACTCTTCTGGCCTCATCCACAAAATGTTGCTAAAATGTGTTAAAAATGTTTCATATATTAAAGAAGTGAGCTTCTGCAAACTTTCTTCTGATTTCTTCCTCTTTGATTGGCTGATGAGAAACCTTTTCTTTTTGCTGTGAAATTTAGTAAATATTTTTAGACAGTATCCTGTCCATTACTATTATATTATGTATTATATTATATTATTATGTATTGTATTATGTATTATATTATGTATACTGTATTATGTCCATTACAAGTGTAATAACGGTAATTTAAAGGTGGATACCTTACTCACTACTTCCCATGGGCAGGCAGGTGTTCAGCCACTGCCAGGAAAGCAGGGCTCATCACGCGTAACGGTTTCTTGGGAAGACAAACGCCATCACTCCGAATGTCCCCCCCTTCCTCCTTGTTTAGCCCAGCTTTTGTTGCTGAGCATGATGCCACATGGTACAGAATATCTCTTTGGTTGGCGTGGGTCACCTCTCCTGGTTGTGTCCCCTCCCAGCTCCTTGTGCACTCCCAGTCTCTTTGCTGACAGGGCAGCCCAAGAAGCAGAAAAAACCTTGGCTCTGTGCAAGCACTGCGCTGCAACAACTAAAAACATCAGTGTGTTATCACCACTATTTTCATCAAAAATCCAAAGCACAGCATTGTGTGAGCCTCTACAAAGAAAATTAACTCTGTCCAAGCCAAAACCATGACACCATTCCTCTGAAATGCTGATCACTCTGTTCAGTTCCAAAGTCATCTCCAACTGACTAGTGATAGTGGCTATGCTTATAGTTACAATTTTAACGCGATCTACTTTGTAGCTTCCGGGGAGTAAATTTCATGCTGGCATCAGTCTGAATTATTTGAAAGATGGTTTGAAATTTCATCCTTGCTTTGTTTTAAAATTCTTGTTTATTTTTATGACTTTATAAAGAAATGTATTTATAGAAATGAAGCAAACAGGATACCTTCACATCATCTTATACCTTGTCAAGTATACCTGTAAAATATAAACTCTTGAGTTCTCCAGGAACTTCTTAGGTGTAGGTGGTGGAGCACGCTTTCTTTCTCTTGCACACAAAACGACAGCTACCTCAGAAAGTGAGAGAGTAAATTTACAGATAATTCCCAAATTAAGTTGAACACCCCTTGGTTTGCAAATTAAATTTTGTATGCGCAGTCTGTGAAAAGTTCATGTGCCCTAAGCATTTGTGGTCAGGTCTGTTCTTTTCAAATAACAGTCTTTACTTGAGCTCCCTACAGACAGTTATGACTTGAGGATATGTGCTTTGGTTTGAATGACTGACCCTGGCCCAGCTAGAAGAGTTTGAAAGTATTTCATCTGAGGGAATGCAAACCAATTCTGAAAAGTAAAATTACTCCAATAATTTCATTGTCCACTATGCTGTGATCCAGAAATTTAATTCTGGTAACCTTTCAAGACTCCAGAGAGCAAAAGATGACAACAAATACAATTTAACTTTCAGATTCCCTCATAGTTCTTTTTTTCTTTTGCCCATCTTGATCTCACAAACTGAGTTTCCAGGTGACTGAGTTTTACAAAAAACAGAAATGAACATCTGTTTAGCGTGTAACAAATGTAACACTGTTTCTAATAACAGAGCTATAAAACAAACAAAAAAGTTTAAAACAAACAAAAAGATAATTGAATAGATTATAAGACTTTCCTAATAAAAGTCTTGAGTGATTTCTTTTCATCTTCCAAGAGAATCTCAAAATTTTGATCATAATTATGCAGGCCATATTATTACGTGTATTGTTGGCCCTAAGTACTGAGTGGTCCTGCTCATATCTCTACAACTGTAACTGGTGTGCTAATTCTTCTGAAGGAAAACATTCAGCAAAATTCAATAATGATTCCTTGTTTGTTATTATTTTTTAAACTGGAGTGAGTCTAATTACTGTAAAATCTTTCTATCGATGTACCTTCCAGCTGTTAGTTCTGGAGGATAGAATTTTGCTAAGTAAATAGAGTATAGGAAATACCTCTGTTGATCTTGGATGTCACAAATTTCATGCTATAGCTGTCAGTTCTATTAATTCCAGTACCGTAGACCTGAAGCTTGAAACTGTCTGTATAATCAAATGTCTGTGTATGTGATGAATTACTCCCCTCAAGGAAAGTTTTTCATTTTTTAAATTTTTCTTTTTTTTAAAAAAAAAAAAGATGTTTTTCATCTTGGATATGATGAGATTTCTATTGCACTGATACTGCTTTGGCCTCTCTAGTGTAACTAATTGCAAACAGGGGAGGATCAAACATGATTCTTCTGTGAAATGGGTAAAAACACACATTACTGATCAACAAAGTCAATCTCTATAGCTCAAAGAATCTCTAATATATACCTATCTTTTTTTCTCTTGAATACTAAGTTAATAACTAGTGTTTCCAGAGTAACAGAGGTGATTTTCTTGACTTTATTAACCTAAATCATACAATCATATTGTTTCAAAACTGTTAGTTCTACGAAGAATATTCCAGGATAGGAACAAGTGGAGAATGCATTTACTTGAGTTAGAGAATAAACTTGTTAAAAAAAAAAAAAAAAAGGCCGGACAAAATGAAGTCTCAGGCGAATGTGCTCACTTTCTGTCATTTCACATTTCAGAGATTTAAGTAAATGAATGCTCTCTGCAAAACCTGGAAAATAAAGTTGACAGCTGGTTAGGATTCCTTTTTTAAACAGTTTCTTTTTGGTAAGCATTGATTTGGTAAAACCAAACTTTTTTTATGGGTACTTGCTAGTTTTGATAGAACTTCAGCTGGAAAACATTTCCCAGATCCAGGATGAGATTTCTCTCCAGAATCAGGGAGACGACGAAAACAAATCTGTTGTGGAACTCATCTGGCTTTGGCAATCTCAGCTATATCTCTCTCCTCACCTTCATTCTGATCCCACTTGGTTTTCTGGTTCACAGCTGAGTTTAGAAGAATGTTTGGGCTAACTCTACCGGAGTCTTTGAGAAAGAGCTATATTTACTATACATGCAGTATAATGGTGGTTTTCTTGTTGTTGTTGTTGGTAGTGGTTCTCTCTCTCTCTCTTTTTTTTTTTCTTTGCAATCTGCATATGTTTGAACAATTTTTGGAACTGTTACAATCCAACATTTCTGCAAGCCACAAAATAGGATGATGAGCTACAGTGAAAGCCTCCTAAAGACACTATGAAGACCCTGCTGCAAAAAAGTCTACTCAGAGAAAAAGCCAATTTGAGACTGTTCTGCAAGATCACTAACCTGTGGGGAAAAATGGGGGAATGCTAGAAAGGAAAAGAAAAATGTGGTTATATAGAGAGATACAGAGAAAGAAAAGCAAGACAAACACATTTAGATTTTTCCTTTAGTTTAGAAATAAGAGAGCATATTATCATTATTCACAGAATGAAAGTCATATTCAGTCAGCCAGGGCTTCAAGACGGTTCCTGATATAAGTTTATTAAGATGCTACCTAAAGTTTCATTTGTGATGGTGTCATGCTAATAACAGCTGCTGAACATATAAATATTGCCGCATTTAGCTGTATTAGTACTAGAAAAGCTAGAATGGTCTTTGAATACACTTGTATGTCTATGCAAGAAATAAACTATTAATGTAATAGAAAATAATGAAAGATACCTATCGAAGTAGTAATATGAAATCTCTCCAGGAATTCCCAGTCAGAGGACTGGTCTAGAACAGGAGATGAAAGATTCATTCTGTTATGAATAAGTTAAAATATAGTAGTAACTAATTGTGAGGTAGTTGCTTGCTATTCAAAAATGGAAAGTGAATGATATTAAAGTAATCAGTAATATGACTGATAATAGAAATACATGATTAAAAAAATGTGTGTCAGAGAACTGTTTTTGGATTTCTGAGGATTTTCTATGCTGTTTTGCAGTATATGAAGTCCAATTACACAACTGTTTTGATATATATTAACAAAATCCTACCTTGGTAGAATAATGTTTTTGTTTAAACTGTGTTGTAATAGTTATAATATCTTTTGGAAATAAGAAAGTTGAGAAAAGTTCAGACTCAATTATTGAGAATAAAAATATGCAAAGCAAATTAACTTGTTAGGAAAACTCTTATGTGGTAAAATGGTGAAGCAGTGACAGGACAAAAAGTGGGTAAATTTAATTTCTGTAGTTTCTCCTGGATAGATCTACATAACAAAATGCATATACTAAGAAAGAGCTAACAAAAGTATACCAAGGTAACAGGTTTTCTTCAGGTATCTGAGCTGTTATGAATATTTCCTTCATTTACAACAGTACATTAAACCCTTTATTACTTAAATCAACACTTGAGGTGTTGTGAACCTCAAATGAGAGTGCATAGATGGTCCCAGAAGACTTAACTGTGGCTTGAAGACACATGCCCTTTATAATCATGCTAATCATGAAGTATTATACCAAAAAATAGGGTTAGAAAAAGTACTGTTTCAATTTCTAAGCTCTCAAACTATGTACTCTGTACTTTACAGAGACATTGAGCTGATGTCCGTTATTATTTGAGCAAAGAGTGGTCATGGCACTTCATCCTTCTTTAGCTAACTGGACTGAACAATAAAGATAACGTTAGATGTCTTGACAATACTAAGAACCCTCAAAAAAGTCTGCAAAGAAAATTCTGTAAATAAGTCTTTCTGCAGGTCACAATGGTTAAAATAAGGGTTTGGCGTGTATGCTTGTACATCTCGGAATTTTCTGTTCTATAGTGCCACTTACCGCTGATGCAATGTGAGTTTTTAAATGCCACCATTTTGGCTGATATTTTTGCTAGGCTGTTTAGTAGGCATTTCTTGCAAGGGAAATGGGCAGGATGATTAGGTATTTCAATAGGTATTTCAATATTGTGAAATTTCACATCTGTTTTACCTAAATAATTCCCCTCTCTTATGATACTGCAAGTCAGAAATAGATACAAGAAAAAATTTTTTTTCTTTCCATAACTTATTTTGATAAATTACAGGCAGTAAAAATAATAGAAAGGTATGATTTGCAGTTTACTTTTCATCTCCTAGTCCTAGATTTCTGAATGGCATACAGGACATGGAGTATTCAGTTGTTCAATTTCAAAAGGATGAACACTTTTTAAAATATACAGAATTGCAGTACTTTATAATCCAAGAAATGTCTTGATAGAAATGTTACAGCAATTCCTATAGTAAAATGGGAAATATTCATTATATGGTCTGTATAACACAGAAGGCATTCTGTAATTCTGTTTTGCAAATACATCTTCAGTGAATTAGCTTATCAGAAACAGTGCAGCAGAGTTTAGAAAATTACTGTAATCTTATATTTCTAGGTATTGTATAGTTAAACTAAATTAATTATGATCTTTTAAGTGCGTTTTTACATAACAGTAGCTGAGTTAGTGCCTCACGGTGTTAGTCAACAAGGACTAGGTAACTTCAATAATTTATATTTCAGCAATGCCTTATTTCAGTCTGCTTTTCTCCAGATTTGAATTTTTGAATTCAAAATGCCCTCTTTTCCCAAGTCCAGGACACATACACTTGTTTAGTTTAGTATAGTTTAGTTTTGTTTTGTTTAACACAAGCTACCTGACAATTATTCTTCGTTTTTGCAATTTTGTAAACTGTATTTTCTTTTCATAGGGTATCATGGGTAGATTTTACAATGCTGTGTTGACTTGGCTTTCATCTGTTTTCATCCAGCTGGCAGCTCTCTCAGAATCTTTAAACCATGGCTGTGTTGGATACACACAAATATTCCTATTTATTATTTGTCTGATGTTCAGCCAGTTGAGTTATTAGGAGGCTTGTAAAGGTGCAGTACTTCAGCTTCCAGAAGAAACGCCAGCACATTCTTTCACTCTAAACCCAGCAATGTAAATTGTCTGTAGTAGTTGCTCCTTTGAGTAACATTTAAAAATTGAGTGGAGCATTCTTATATTTTATGACCAAGTGGACTACAATTTGGCAGTGTTTATGTACTTAACATTTTTATTTGATGAGCTTCCAAAAATGTTCATAAAAGCAGATTCGCTTTGTTATCTCCTTTATACCAGTTTTCTTATAGCATTCACCAGCATCTTACACTAGTACATTAAGTTACATTGTTAATATATGTCACATGTTACTTACTCTCTCCCAAGACAGAGAAGGATGAACAGCATGGTTTTTGTCACAAAGTGTTTTATACATACCTATGTATCTATACCTGTGTGCCCATACAAAAAACTTATTTATACATAAATATGTGTTGATGAATTTTATCTTTTAACAGTGCTGGAGAAATGTGCCTTCACCTTGATGCAGGGGTCAGGAGGTGTTCTGCGTGCATGTGTGTGTGTTGGCTGGGTATGATAGTGGTAAAAACAGAGGGGAGGGTGAGGGAATGGAATATTTATTTTATACGCAGTTAAACCTGGAGCAGATGTTTGCCACAGAAGGCCATGATCCATATCTTAGAATTCCATTTTCCATAGAAATCAAATCACCTATTGCAGTTTTCACTTCCAAATGTTCAAAAAGGTGTTTTATGTTGCCATGGAGGACATAAAGACCAAGTGACTTTGATTTGATATTCCATGGAAAGCCAGTGTGTAGAGCTGAAAAGAGTCCTGATAAGTTTTTTATATCCTGGACCACTGGAGCAAGACATCAATGTTCTGCTCATTCTCATAAGTTTCGGTCAGGCTTCCATCCATAGCAATACCAAGATCTACAACTGCTTCTGTGTTGTAGACTTCATCAGTTAATTTAATATTCTCTGTAAAGTGACATTATTAGCTATTTTTTCTGTACTTCTGTGCTTTTTTTACTGTTTCACTTAAACAGCAATCAATGTATGATTGATAATAGTAAAGTACAGTCAAGTACCGAAGAATGACATAATGCAAAGAGGTCAAAAGAACGTTTGGCTTATATGCTATATAGAACTCTTTAAAATCTTTTTCATATAAAGGCATATTAAATTAATGTGTTTAAACTTCACATTCAGGCACTTATATTTGCTCCTTGGGACTGTAGGCACAATATACAAAAGAACTAGAACATCCGAAAGTTTTCTGATTCTCAAAGTTTTCTCTCCACACTGCAGCGTTTTAAGCAAAATTGAAATTAGTAAGAACTTTAGCATACAATTTTCTAAATATCTTACAACAACTTTTTAAAAGTACACACTTTTTTAAAGTAGCACAACCATTTTTTTTTTCCACCTTGTGCTTTGGGGCACATTGATCTCTGCATTATATGGTTTCTATGCTTATTGCACATAAATTCTGACTTTAATCTTACTTAACCCATAGTGCCTTACCTTTTCAAATGTTCATCAGTTTCATTTTTTTTTCCTAAGAAATAATGGTCAATAATTCATTACTTTAAAACATTTGTTTTAAACCCTACAAATGAAGTGTCTAAGTATTTGCTTATGAGCATGTTTGTGTGTAAAGTTGATTAATCAAATTGCTGCATTTGCAGATTGTTGAGTTTCATGGGATAATGCATGGCCTGATCTAATATATTTACTTTAGACATGTTTATCTACGGTATGTTTGTCTGTAAATAGTTGCATTCATTTTAGTAGCTCCACAAGGCTCATTAGGGAGAAGGAATTGCCTTGAAGACTCAGAGTCTGCTTCATGGTCTCCCATTTTACTTTGAAGTAGATTACCATGACAGCCAGTGTGCACAATAGTGCATCAGATCATATTTTAATTGCAAATCCCCATTCACTACCAGTAGCACTGCAGAAGCTACTACTCACATTGCAATGAGATGTTCCAAAAGTACAACTGGAAATCAAAGATGGAGTAGATTGTGGCCTCTCATCTTTAGTCAGTATAAGAGAGAATTAACAGCTGTGAACTGATAGCTGTTTTATAAGCTGAAGTCTGATGACCACATTCTGGAATTTCTCAAGGGATCTCCAAAAGGAAACAAAACAAAACAAAACAAAAAAGCAAATAAAAAACACCTTAAGTTGTTAGAGTTCGAATTACAGAGCATACAGCTAGGGATTACAGAAACTCATATTCTCTGTTCTCAACAGTGTAAGAGCAAGATTTTTAACAAGACATGCTAATGTACACATGTTCTGACATGAAGAAAAGCTTGCACAATGTGAATGTTTTAGTCCTTGTAATTCTTTTCAAAATTTGTGATGTTATTTTTTCAAAAGGAAGCTTAAGGAATTCTTTCTCATTGTACAAAATAATATCACTGTAAGATTGTCACCATTTCTTTGACAGGAGGAAAACAAACAAAACAAATACCAAACAAACAACAATAACAACAACAAAAAAAACAGAAAGAAGCTATATTTAATGTGTTCTGCCAGAACAGGGTCACTTTCAAAATGTGTGATTTCACATAGGCATGAATTCACCAGTTTCACCTGTGCTAGATGAGGATTCCTGATGGATTACTGTCTTTCCTTTGCTTACATTTCTTTGGAGACTGCAGGAGTCATGTTTCCTGTGACGCACAAGAAAACGATTTCAAGACATAAGGTATTGTTCTGTTCAGATTTAACAGTTGGTTTGAAACATATTTTCATAAATTTTTCTACCTGCTTTTTATGCTTTTTATGACCCATATAAATGAAAAACATGCATAATACCCCTAAGATATTCAAGGTTTTATATATTCAAGATGAAAAATTTACCTATTGAATTCAAAATTCAGTTTTCACTGACTTTGACTGTGTAGAAATTTTATTCATGAAGTGCAAAAATGCATTATTTTAAAACCATTTGTTTATTTATAAAAATAAGGGTATTTAGAAAAGGAGAAGTTTTGATTAATACCTTGCAAAAAAAAAAGTTGTTGGAAAGAAAGAAAAGCTTTATAAAGATTGAGAGATGTAATTTGTAGAACAATGCTTTCTAGCATCCATAAGTTATATCACCTTGCAATTTTTCTTTCACACTGTGGGTTCTTCTGTGGTCAACGTGAAGCTGAAAAGGAATCGGGCAACAATATATAATACATTATAAGTATGACAATAATGTAATGCAGAGAATACAGGAGTGGATACAAAACTAGAAAAATACTTGTCTAATGAAGAGCGCTGTGGCACCTCACAGGATGTTTAATAACTTGCAATATGCGAGCAACTGATAAATGTAGAATGTACTGCTGAGGATTTATTTCACCCTAATGGGGTGAGCAAGTCAGAAGGTTTTGTTTTATAGGATTGAAGGACATCTTATTTCTAGACATTGCATTGGACATTATGACTTTAATTATAAACTATTAAATTAAATTAAACCATTTTTCTGAGATTTACAATAGAGTCTAGCTAGAAGGCATTTTCAATAAAGAATACATTTTAAAATTATGACAGACATTATTAAGTTATACTTAATATCATAAAGCCACAAAAATTGTGAGGAATGAAACTATGCTTTCATTGTTGTTTTGAAAGCCCTAATCCTTATTTTAAACATTTATTTTCAGGTAAGTCTTTTCAGCCTGGGGTGACCACAAAGACAAAAAGTAAGTTAAAAAAAGTAAATAGCGACATTATAACATGGCAAGGTTTTACATTTCAGAGTCAGTGCAATCTCATAATAACATGACTCAGCCAGCAGTACAAATTGGTGGCACTGCATGTGAAGGCTGGAAGAGAACATATGCCACCCATTCTCTGTGTAACCTCCCCCTGTACCCCTCCTTCCCCTTGTAGGGTTCATCAGTCTTTGAAGGCTCCAAATCCAGGCTCTGACTTGTTCAGCTATGTATATTTGACACATTTCTGAGGAAACTACTAAATTTTGCAAATAAGAAAATAAGAAAGGTAAAAACTACAGACAGAAGAAGGACACTGGTAGTAGTTCAAGGATTCAAGAGGAAAAATGCCTATGTGGAAAGATAAAAAATACTTAAAGGAAAAGTTACTTGCAAGTCACGTGTGGTCATGCTTGGTTCCTTGACCCTGATCAGTTGCTCCTGATCAGTTTTGTCAATGTTGATATATTTAGAGGTTGCTGACAATTTAGTGTACTGTGTTTACATGGCAAGGCTTTTGTGTCAGGGGGCTGCAGAAGTGGCTTCTGGGAGAAGAATCCAGAAGCTGCCCCATGTCAGATAACAGCCAGCTCCAGACAGCTCCAAAAGGGACCCACTGCTGGCCAGACCTGAGCCAATGAGCGATGCTGGTTGTGCCTCTGTGACAGCAGATTTAAGAAAGGGAAAAACTGCTGTGCCACAGCAGCCGTGAGAGAGGAGTGAGAAAATGTAGAGAGACAGACACCAAGGTCAGTGAAGAAGGAGGGGGAGGAGGTGCTCCAGGCACTGGAGCAGAATTCCGCTGCAGCCTGTGGACAGGACCATGGTGGAGCAGGCTGTCCCCCTGCAGCCCATGGGGTACGATGGTGGAGCAGATATCCATGCTACAGCCCATGGAGGACTTCACACTAGAGCAGTTCTTGAAGCCCACATAACATCAGTTCGGGAAGGACGGCATCCCATGGGAGGGACGCCACACTGGAGCATAAGAGAGTGACAGTGAAGGAGCAGCAGAGATAAAGTGTTATGGACTAACTGTAAACTCCATTCCACATTTTCCTGTGCGACTCAGGGGGAGGAGGTAGAAGAGAATGTTTAGGGGAAATGTGCTTTTGTTTGCTTTTAGTTCTCATTGGTCTGGTCTGTTTTCAGTAGTCAATAAATTATATTAATCTGCCTTATGCCAAGTCTGTTTTGCTCATGACGGTAACAGGTGAGTGATCTTCCTGTCCTTATCTCAACCCACAAGGTTTTTCTTTATCTTATTTTCTCCCCCTGTTCTGTTGAGGAGGGGGAGTGAGAGAGCAGTGTGGTGTTGCTACCTGACAGTGTTAAACCAGCACATTCTGTCAGCCCATTTCTCCAGCCTGTAAAGGTCTCTCTGGATGGACAACCCTCTGGCAAAACTGCCAGTCCTCCTGGTTTTATATCATCAGCAAACTTGTCGAGTGTACACTCTGCCCCATCATACAGATTATTAATGAGGAGGTCACATAGAATTAGACCCAGTATTGATCCCTGGGGTATGCCACTAATTACTGCCCTCCAGCTGGAATTACTGCCACCAATCACAACCCTCTGGGCCTGGTCATTCAGCCAGTTTTCAATATGTTAGGTAATTTCTCACCCCCTCAGTCTGCTCTGCTATAGTATCCCAGTGCTCTTCAGACACGTACTGATCTTCAGATTTGGATTCTGCATGGAAGATGATTTTGGATTTCAAGACTGTCTTGGGTCTGCCTCTAGCATGAAGCATAGGCATATTCAGTGAGATTTCAACCTTGATCACCATGAGAAGGCTGCTTAGAAATGCTTACTTATAGTTTCTGCATTATGGTTCAGTTTGAATAAGTAAAGAAACAATCCCATTTTTCATTATTGAAATTCAGGTATTTACCATTTTCCCCAAACTATGTTGTCATCCCTACAAGTAAGCTTCATGTGCAAGAGTCTTATAGTAGCAGAAGTTTCTGTTTAGTAAAGTACCCTTCAAAAAGGGAAAGAGCTAGGAAGAGTACCCCACACACTAATACTTAAAACTTTCAGAGAGAGTATTCATTTCTCATTTCATCCTTCAGTAAATGATGTTTTCCTCAAATTTCGCTATCTTCATTGGCTGTTGGAAGTTCTTATTTCTGCTAAAATCTATTTCAGTGACTGGAAAGGTGCCCAGAATCCTGCTGCATAGGGTCTTTGGGAGGCCACCTCTGTAGTTTTCCATCATCCACTTCTTCTTGTTAATCCTTTTAAACTGGAGGATGGAAAGCAAGTGAAGGGCAAATCCCTGTTGTGGCATATAGTGAGATTTTGACAGTCACTTTCCTCATTTCATAGTGACAAGACCTGCTGAGTACTTCTGTGTCTGTTGCTTTTGGCCCTGTAAAACTTTATGGCTCTCTGAAGCATTTTAAAATCTCCATTCTCATATAAGACATTAGCTAATACACATAGCAAACTGAGAAAAGAAGCAGGACCTGATTATTAATTTTGGAACACTTCTTCACTTAATGAAAAACACCCAACAGTGCTTAATAACAGAAATTTACATTTCTTAAATGGACATTTGAAAATAAAATATGCAATACTGGAAAGCAGTTCACCTGATATAGGATACTGTATTACTTCTTCACAAAAATATATGGCAGAAATGACAAAAATGTCCAGAAAGTGCTTTGCCATTGCTATTGGTTTAACAACAGATTGGCTTAATTCCAGTTGCATTGTGTTGTATTTGCTGTTTCTATGGAGGTAACAGAATATTATTATCAAGGCAGTAAAGGACCAACACAATACAGAAATGTCTGAAGCCTGACACAAATATCTAAGATATGCATGCTATATACATTTTAAAAAAACATGTGAAATGTAACCCAGTAAGAGACAACTGACTTCCTTTACATGTGAGACAGACCAGAAATGAAAGGGCATTTTTATCATTAGTACTAGAATTAACACCCTAAACACAGGCTTCACTCATCTNGGAAATGTGCTTTTGTTTGCTTTTAGTTCTCATTGGTCTGGTCTGTTTTCAGTAGTCAATAAATTATATTAATCTGCCTTATGCCAAGTCTGTTTTGCTCATGACGGTAACAGGTGAGTGATCTTCCTGTCCTTATCTCAACCCACAAGGTTTTTCTTTATCTTATTTTCTCCCCCTGTTCTGTTGAGGAGGGGGAGTGAGAGAGCAGTGTGGTGTTGCTACCTGACAGTGTTAAACCAGCACATTCTGTCAGCCCATTTCTCCAGCCTGTAAAGGTCTCTCTGGATGGACAACCCTCTGGCAAAACTGCCAGACCTCCTGGTTTTATATCATCAGCAAACTTGTCGAGTGTACACTCTGCCCCATCATACAGATTATTAATGAGGAGGTCACATAGAATTAGACCCAGTATTGATCCCTGGGGTATGCCACTAATTACTGCCCTCCAGCTGGAATTACTGCCACCAATCACAACCCTCTGGGCCTGGTCATTCAGCCAGTTTTCAATATGTTAGGTAATTTCTCACCCCCTCAGTCTGCTCTGCTATAGTATCCCAGTGCTCTTCAGACACGTACTGATCTTCAGATTTGGATTCTGCATGGAAGATGATTTTGGATTTCAAGACTGTCTTGGGTCTGCCTCTAGCATGAAGCATAGGCATATTCAGTGAGATTTCAACCTTGATCACCATGAGAAGGCTGCTTAGAAATGCTTACTTATAGTTTCTGCATTATGGTTCAGTTTGAATAAGTAAAGAAACAATCCCATTTTTCATTATTGAAATTCAGGTATTTACCATTTTCCCCAAACTATGTTGTCATCCCTACAAGTAAGCTTCATGTGCAAGAGTCTTATAGTAGCAGAAGTTTCTGTTTAGTAAAGTACCCTTCAAAAAGGGAAAGAGCTAGGAAGAGTACCCCACACACTAATACTTAAAACTTTCAGAGAGAGTATTCATTTCTCATTTCATCCTTCAGTAAATGATGTTTTCCTCAAATTTCGCTATCTTCATTGGCTGTTGGAAGTTCTTATTTCTGCTAAAATCTATTTCAGTGACTGGAAAGGTGCCCAGAATCCTGCTGCATAGGGTCTTTGGGAGGCCACCTCTGTAGTTTTCCATCATCCACTTCTTCTTGTTAATCCTTTTAAACTGGAGGATGGAAAGCAAGTGAAGGGCAAATCCCTGTTGTGGCATATAGTGAGATTTTGACAGTCACTTTCCTCATTTCATAGTGACAAGACCTGCTGAGTACTTCTGTGTCTGTTGCTTTTGGCCCTGTAAAACTTTATGGCTCTCTGAAGCATTTTAAAATCTCCATTCTCATATAAGACATTAGCTAATACACATAGCAAACTGAGAAAAGAAGCAGGACCTGATTATTAATTTTGGAACACTTCTTCACTTAATGAAAAACACCCAACAGTGCTTAATAACAGAAATTTACATTTCTTAAATGGACATTTGAAAATAAAATATGCAATACTGGAAAGCAGTTCACCTGATATAGGATACTGTATTACTTCTTCACAAAAATATATGGCAGAAATGACAAAAATGTCCAGAAAGTGCTTTGCCATTGCTATTGGTTTAACAACAGATTGGCTTAATTCCAGTTGCATTGTGTTGTATTTGCTGTTTCTATGGAGGTAACAGAATATTATTATCAAGGCAGTAAAGGACCAACACAATACAGAAATGTCTGAAGCCTGACACAAATATCTAAGATATGCATGCTATATACATTTTAAAAAAACATGTGAAATGTAACCCAGTAAGAGACAACTGACTTCCTTTACATGTGAGACAGACCAGAAATGAAAGGGCATTTTTATCATTAGTACTAGAATTAACACCCTAAACACAGGCTTCACTCATCTTTGTCCATTCTTCATTTTGATTATAAACCAGTTCCATATTAAAGTGGATTAGAAAGCATCTACTAGTGATTGCTGGAGAAGGCATAATCAAGAACAGTAATAATAACAAACAAAAAAATAAATAAATAAAAGAAAATAAATTCTTAGTCCATTATATTTCATATAACTTTCTTATTAGTTTCTAAGTGCCATAATCGGTGTACAAAAAGTTCACCTTTAATTTTTTCAAACTGGAAGCAAAATATTATACTTCTTATAATACTGGATATACATTCCAGATACATCCTGAAATTTGGTAGAAAGATCATATTAAACCCCAGGGATATATACCCTCATGGTATAAAATATTTAATATATTACCAATGAGCTTAAAACAATTTATCTAAGACAAAAAAAAAAGCTGGATGTGTGAGGAAACTACTAATTTATATTAAAGGAAGAGAGAAGGATCTTTGAAGTTGACGTTAACAGGAATAAGACCTCCAGGCTGTGAAGAGATATTTCAGTATCAGATTATTACGTACTCTATTGAATTGCTGGCTGAGGTTGTCATGATGGAATACTGTAAATAATGTGCAGCTAATCCACGTGTCTGACTGGAAACACAACTTGGCTACTGAATTCAGTATCAAGTTCAACCAAACATGCATATGTAGGATTAGAGACATGGACTAGGGTCTCTGTTAACATCATTCTTGATTAGTACAAATAAAACCTTTTTTTTTTTTTTTTTTTTAAGAGATAATTTCTAGATACAAAATCTATGGAGTCTGCATTTCATTCTTTAGTTGTGTTCTATTCGTTTAATTTGCCTATGTGCATATTTGCAACAGGAAAGAAAAGGAAAGAAGAAATGCATAATTGCTTCTGTTGGATATACTTGAAGTCACATGTTCTTAAACAGGTGCTTAGCTTTTGGTAATATAAAAATTGGGAAAGAATTTCCATGCATTTCATTATCTATTTTTGTTTGCTAGAATACTTTCATTGGCTTTTTCTCACAGAGCTGGTTTTATGAGTTTTATACACAAATCTGGAAAATGTCAAATGGACTTCTGGAAGTAATTGCAAAGATCTATGAAATTATACGAAAGCATCTACAAGTAAGTTGATATGGTGTTGGAAATGGTGCCCAAGAAATTTGGATTTTTTTTGTAAGATTGTATTTTATTTAATCAGCTCATGCTTTCTGAATCTTCAATACCACATTTCAATCAGTTAGAATATATCTGGAATGCATGCCTGATTGACTTCCAGCTGGAAAAGGCAAGTCTTCATGATTGCTAAATAGGTAAATATAGATCATCAAAGTTTTATTATGAGTCCACTAATTTGAATTTGGGACAGAAAAGCAGAAAAATCCCTTAGATGATATATGTAACTATATCTACTAAAATGTTATCACCCATTAAAAATTACAGTATTTCCTATGTTTCTGGCTAACTTCTGATGTAAACATTATATTGAGAATTATGTGTCATCATATCACTGTTGAAGGAAATAAAAATAAAAATAAAAAATAAAAGCCTATTCATTCACTATGCAAAGAGGGATAATTGCTATTTTCAAAGTTGTTTGACTTTTGTTAAGGATAAACCATTTTCACTGTATGAGAAATTAACTCAGCTCCTTACTATATAGAACACTGTTTTTGATAGTGATTTCTTTCTTTATTTGGTTGATGCCTGTTAAATGAAAAGTAAAGTAGGAGTTTCCATGACTGGCTTGAAGTTATCAATGTCAGCTGCTCATTTAGTATAAAAGCAATTTTTAAATGTGTTCTACATTTGAAACGTTTGTTTTGCTGTTCTAGCTAAAGAGAGCAGAAGCTGCAAATGGTCAACTTGTTTCTGGTAATTGCAGTTTAAGAAAAACAAAACAACAACAACAACAACAAAACCACAACAAACTTGTTTCTCTAAGGTTACCTTACTCTAAGTAGCTGTCCCTAATTCAAGTTAGCCATTTGGAAACAACGTTAGTTATCTACCAGAGGCTAAACAAATATATCAGGAGGACAGAAACAGAAGACTGAAATAAGATCTTCAAAATAAGTCACTGTTTCTGTAGGTAGATAATGGGATACAGGGAAAATATAGAAACATGGGCTTCTCTATAACATGGGTGATAAAGCAGTGCTTTAAGAAATAAGGCAAATATATAACAAAAGTCTAACTGGGAAGCATCCACAGAAGAAGCATCCACCATTACAAGAAGAATTATTCCAGTGGTTTGCTGAAGATTTTATTCATTTATTTAAATAAAATCTAAGTTTGGATTTTGAGGATTTATAGAGAATGAGATGGATTTCTCATTTTGTAGACTACTGGACATTTGTCTACAGACAAAATGTACTATCTCTTTCGCACTGAAGGGGAATGCACTTGAGACTTCATTAGGAAATCCAGGGACAAATGGCCATGGAAATTATTTCCCTGTATAGAGACATATTGGTGAAATAATGTGGTCCCTTTTCAGTAGTTTCGGAACTGTATGCCGCTTGCAAGCTTCTTGTATTTGTTACTGCTCAACTGTTTAAGAGTTACTGGCAAGGGTGACCCAGCTTAATGTGGAAAGCAGAATATTTTGTTTCTTGCTCAGTACCTTTGTCCATACGAAAAATATATTGTTGGGCAGGACTTCATCTCATTAAATTCTGGGCAATTAAATAAAAATATCTATAGGATTCAGAGCAAATTGGATCACCTTAAATACTTATCAGTGTGGCAAATAAGTTGTAGTCACTATACTGACTGTATCAACCTGAATGCAAAGGGATTTTGGATACCCAGCCCTCATATCAACATCTATATTCAGTTTTCTTATACTTGAACTGATTCCCAGAATAGATGTCTTAGATTTGATGGGTCGTCCTCAGTTCTCATCAGAGTTAATTGAAGGAAAAGCCACCATCTATACTGCTACATCTGGTACTCTAAAGATGTGATCTGTGACTTCCATTTGGCACGGTCCATACTGCTCAGAATTCATCTCTGATTACTCTGGACTGTCCATGGTGCTTGTGGTCTGCAACATAATTGCAATTTTCACTTTTTCAGTTCTAAGACCTCAAAATAATAAAAGGTCAACAAGGAAAAACAAACAAACAAACAAACAAAAAACCAACCACCCCAAAACAGAACGATGTTTTAACTGCATGAAGTTGAGGCAAAGAGTTTCACACACTGAGTCAAGGCATGAAAACTGGAGATATTTGAGGGAGGAAGGCTTTGTGGGATAGTGATGAAAGAGCACATAAAATGGAATGAACCCAATATGTTGCAGTTTTTTCATAGAGATAGGAATCTGGTGCAAATGATTTTTATGCAAAGAGAGAATTGAAGGGACTGTTTTACTTTGCAATATTCAAATACCACCAGAAAGTAAAATTGAGTAGGAAAAAATCCCTCCCTTAAAGAAACAAAAATCATTTTTTTATATATTTTAAAAACAACTGTTTAATGTTTGGTGCTATCCTTAGTATTATATCCTTAGCATAGCTTCCAGGAGGATCTGGTCCATGATCTTACCTGGCACAGACGTGAGACTGACTAGCCTGTGGTTCTCCGGGTCTTCCTTTTTCCCTTTTTAAAAATGTGGGTTATGTTTCCCATTTTCCAGTCACTGGGAACTTCACCAGACTGCCACGACTTCTCAGTTATGGTGGATAGTGGCTTAGCAACTTCATCTTCCAGTTCCCTCAGGACCCTTGGATGCATCTCACCAGGTCCCATGGGCTTGCGCACTCAGGTTCCTTAGATGGTCTCGCACCTGATCCTCTGCTGCGGTGGGAGGTTCTTCATTCTCCCAGTCCCTGCCTTTGTCTTCTGGGACTTGAGCAAGAGCACTTGCCAGTGAAGACTGAGGAAAAAAGTCACTGAGTACCTCAACCTTCTCCATATCCCAGGTAACCACGTCTCCCATTTCCTTCCAGAGATGGCCCACATTTTCCCTAGTCTTCCTTTTATCTCTGACATACTTACAGAAGGCCTTCTTGTTGCCCTTGATGTCCCTGGCCAGAGTTAATTCTATCAGGGCTTTAGCTTTCCTAACCTGATCCCTGGCTACTCACACATTATCTGTGCATTCCTCCCAAGTCACCTGTTCTTTCTTCCACCCTCTGTAGGCTTCCCTTTTTCGTTTGAGTTTGGTCAGAAGCTCCCTGTTCATCTGTGCAGGCCTCCTGGCATTTTTGCCTGACTTCCTCTTTATTGGGATGTGTCACTCTTGAGTTTGGAGGAGGTAATCCGTGACTATTAACCAGCTTTCCTGGGCCCTTCTTCCCTCCAGGGCTTTGTCTCATGGTACTTTACCAAGCAGATCCCTGAAGAGGCCAAAGTCTGCTCTCCTGAAGTCCAGGGTTGTGACCTTGCTTGTGTGCCCTCCTTGCTGCCCTAAGGCTTGAAATCCACCATTTCATGGTCACTGCAGACAAGGCTGCCATTGACCTTCACATTCCCCATCAGCCCCTCCTTGTTGGTGAGAACAAGGTCGAGCACAGCATCTCTCTTCATTGGCTCCTCTATCACTTGGAGAAGGAAGTTATCATCAGTGCATTCCAGGAACCTCCTGGATTGTGGGGTAATTGAAAACCCCCATGAGGACCAGGACTTGTGAACGTGAGGCTACTCCTATCTGTCTACAGAGCACCTTATCTGCTCAGTCGTCCTGCTTGGGTGGCCTTTAGCACATCCCAATATAATGTCACCTGTCCCTGCCCTCCCGTTGATCCTAAGCCATAAACTCAGTCGACTCCTCACCCACTCTGAGGCAGAGCTGCATGCACTCCATCTTGTCATTGAAAAAGAGGGTGTCTCCTTGTCTCCCCTGCCTGTCCTTCCTGTATCCTTCCATTACAACAATTAAAAGTCATGGGAGCCATCCCACCACGTCTCCATGATGTCAGTAAGATTTCTAAAGATTGTTTTGTAGATTGTAAGTTCAGATCTACTCTTTAATGAAAACTAAATTACGTCAAGGTTGCACACTGTCTTCTTTCTAGCATTGTAAGAAACATGTTCAATACTGATTAAAATTCTAAAACAAACAAACAAACAAACAAACAAAAAATCAGTCATCAAACGTACACCATGTCTTGCTTGGGCTTTTCTTAAGAACTTTTTTCTATCAGAGTCTAGATGAAACTCGCAGGTTACATTTTCACCTAACCTGCAGAACCAGCTAAGTTCACGGTTCAAGGTGATAATTCCACTTAACTATGTTTGATACATTATGTTATCTTTAGGAACTATAGAACTACAACATGTTTTCATTGTAAGAAAATGTGAAGGAGGAATCAAGAGAGCCACAGAAAGGTGTGGACTTCCTGCTCTGTCTCCCAAGGTCAAATTATCCAGCTAGGAGTAAGAAAGAAAGGAAGGAGAAAAAGCAAGATAAGTTTTAGATATACAATGAAGTCCTAGACATCTGGGAAAACATACAAGGTAATGCTTGAAGGCTTCAATGGTCTTTACCAGGGTTCACAAACAGGACAGGCATCACATAGCTGTTCTGCTTTTGGCCTCAGGGGCTTAACATTTCTTTTTTTCTTCTTTTTTTTTTTTAATGGCAATATTACTTAAGAGCATTTTAACAAAGCAAAAATAGCAGAGATTTAAAACTAGCTTCTAAAAATCATTTTGAATAACGGCACATATCCAGGATGACATGTTCTTTCTTTTGATGCACATTTGCCAGTACTATTATCAAGATCTGCCATCATATATACGCAAAGAAACTTCATTGTTTTATTTAATTCTTGGATAGTCCTGCCAGAAGAAATAACAATGCCAAAAATTATCAATCTATACTTCCAAAAGAGTTGTTTTACAGCACACAGTCCAACAAAGCCCAAAACAAAGCCATAGCTGAAAAAAGAAAAGCTCCCAAATCAGCATGTGAAAGACAAGGTTCTTTGTTCCACAGGAATTTTCAAAACTGAGTCATGCCTTTTCATCTTAATAAATGCATATCTAAGACTTTTCCAGGAGTTTTTGTTGTTTTATTTCCTTATTAATTAGAATAGCCAGTATAATTATTATAATTACAGCAAATTATATATAATCATTTTGTTCCACGGAACTTTATTCTTTGTCCTGCTTCTCACTCTTCCTGTAACTCCACACAGAGAAATCAGTATTTACTTTTAGCATTGTGTGTTTTTCCCTTTGGGTACAGCACATAACATTTGCATAAGTTACGGTAAACCACAATGAACTAAGATATTTATCTTTCACCTAAAAATTTCCAATATAGCAATCAGTAAATTAACTTCTACTGAATTGCTCTCAGGAAGAAAAGATAAATAAAAGGAAAAAAAATCTTGTGAAACAAAAATATTAATAGAATACTATGTATTTAATGAAACAAATGCATTATCTATGCTTTAAATTTGTATTTTTTTTATCTTTTCATATATTACCTCCAGAAAAAACAAAACAAAACAAAACAAAACAAAAAACATGAAAATTCATTTCCAAACAATATTAATTGTAATGTCTGTGGTTAATAAAGACCACTTTAAACATATAAACAATACGTACACATTTCATAATGTAAAATATTAACAGAAAGTGGAGTTTCAGATTCTGAAATTACTACAAAAATGAACTTGAGTTTTTTAGTTATTTATTACATTTGAATATTTATTTTTCCACTAAGTTGAAAAGATCTAATTTGGAATAATCTTGCTAATTACATCCAGTAATTTGATAATAAAGTTGCTCATTTCTTGCAAACCAGCTTTTGTCTTCACTTTAAGAAGGCTATATTGATCTTTAACTGCCATCTGTAATAGTGAAATTCATCCTGAATTGGTTGTTCAAGGTGTTCTAAAAGCTCAATATGTATACTTTGTCTGTAATTTTCAGCTTTTATGCAAGCTTCAACACTAACAGATAGCTTCTTCAATCAAAATAATACGCATCTCCAGTAGGGCAGCACCTACTTTGACTGGTATGCTTTTCTACTGAAAATAGTGATTTGGTGACACAAATAGAAAATAACCATGTGTTAATTCCCTCTAGAATGGATGTTTTAGAGATGGGCAAAAACCACAGCCTTTCAGAAAAATGTGTACTGTATTACACATATGATAAATGTCACTACCTAAGCATTTTCCCATTTTAACAAGTATTTATTA
>VXAL01016029.1:372532-405877 GCA_013399475.1 Chauna torquata | reverse complement strand
GGCTGCGAGCACACGCTGCCGGCCCATGTTGAGCCTCTCATCAGCCAACACCCCCAAGTCCTTCTCCACAGGGCTGCTCTGCCCAGTTGTCACCCAGTCTATGCTGTCTCGCCCAGTCTGTCTCTCCCTTCACCCTCCCCTTGAGGCTGAGCTACACCCTGGGCTCTGGAAGCCATGCCAATGCCTCCCAGCCACCTCCTGCCCATGGGCAGACTGGGCTAGCCCCTCGCACAGCCTCTCTGCACTCCCTGCTGATGTGAAAACCCTTGATCCTGATGGACCCCTTGCTCCATCAGGCAGTGGCATTGCTGGAGGAGCGGGATTGACCCCGGGGATGGGCACGGGGCAGGCAGCAGACCCCAAGCTGGACCGGGGGCGTGCTCAGGGAGGCTGCAGGGACCCCGGCGAGGGGAGCAGGAGCTCCCCGGGATGCCCAAGCAACCGGCAGCCTTCTCGGCTGCGCTGCTCGGGCTGCTGCTGCCCTCTGCCGGCAGAGGGGATGGCTGTTGGAGCTTTTCCTCCGAACAAGCAACACTCTGAGAAGCCAAGGCAGCAGCGGGAAAAAAAAAAAGAAAAAGAAAAACAGAGTAACTGCTCTTGAAGCAGAGAAAATACAAAGAAGGGAAATAACAAGAATTTATTGCCACCTGCCCACGTGGTCGTTGCAGGCTGGCCTGCTTTCCAGTGAAAAACCCATCTGGGATGCAGCAAACTCGGCTTGGGTCCCTAGGTGCTGGGTGAGCCCCTGCCTGTCTCCCTGCTTGCTGCTCCCTGCCCCTGCAAGCAGCCACAGAGTGGTCAGGGATGGCAGCCCCCCAGCACAGCACAGCTCTCTGCACCCCACGGGGACCTGCAACCTGGAACTGTGTCCCTGATGGTGTAAAAAACCCCCTTTGGGTGACTGAAGCTGCTGGTTCCTCACCCCGATGCCTCCTGGAGGCTATTGGCGAGTGGATGCAGAGCTAGAGGACCAAGAAAAAGCACCATTCACCGCCCTACAAGGCCTCTTTGAGCTCCCTTTGAGCCTCTTCCATGCGGGGGTCCTGGGACCATGCCAGAGGCTGATGTCTTCAGTGCTGGCACACTGACAGCTGCCCTTCCTGCTGCACCGCGCCGAGCTCACCGGCATCTCCCAGGGGTTGTGGCTGAGGCCGGGAGCAGGGCTGGGTGCTGTCCCAAGCTGGCATCACGGAGGATGCCTGTGAGACAGATATTTCCCGAGAGGGGCCAAGCCATACTCCACCACCACTCAAACTCCTTTTGGGTTTTGCATTTTGCAGGCAAGGCCAAAGGATGGTGCTTTGGGCAACAGCTTTTTGATCTGGCAAAAGGCAGAAGTGTCCAGTTTGACCAGTGTTTCTGAGTAGCCCAGAGCAGTGCTCCGAGCTGAGCAGAGCACCTGGGAGACAAGGAGTAGTGTGATCCAGGGCATCTGCCCATCACAAAAAGATGGGCTTTGAGCGGAGAGGCAGCAGAGGAAATGAGGACCAGGTAATTAATAGCAAGCACCCCTTGAGTAGGGACAGGTATGGATGGAGAACAGCTCACCTGTATATAAAGGGAGGGAGTGACAGCCACCCCCTGCATCAGGAGGAGATGCCATGGCAAGGAAGATTTAGGTGAGACATCAGGAAAAGCTGATGTCTACACCCGGACTGATCACCTGGAGAGAGGCATGGTGCGTCTGTCCCCATGGGTTTGTAGGACAAGCACAGGATGTTTTAGTGCCCCGCTGTTGGAGGTGTGATTGTCTGAGCAGCACAAGCAAGTTGTGGTTCAGAGACAGACATAACATTTTCTACTTAGGCCAGCTGGGATCACTGGGAAAGCACAGACAGCTTAGGGGCACCCCATCAGGAGAACAAACTATGCGCTGAGATCAGTTTCCCTGGGCACAACTGGTTTTAGTAACTTGTCCATGAAAAACAGCACCTGTGGAGCAGCGGGTGTCATTCCCAGGGGCACGAGCAGCACGGCAGGTGTGTGCACAGGGAGGAGGGAAGATGGGGAGGTCTGTGAGCAGAAATGAGGCATGTAAGCATGGTGCCATAAAACCGGTAGCTCCAGTAAGCCCCTGGGATTTGCTGTCTGGTTGGGTTTATAGCTGGTAGCTGGAAACTGCTCTGAGCCTCTTTTTTGGGGCCAGGATGAGAGGTTGGTGTGGGAGAAGAGGAAATATCCCCCCTTAAGAGATGCTTCTGTCCTTCACTGAGGGACTCTGTGGGCTGTTCTGGTGCAGAGTGTCTGCTGCAGTTCCCAGGCAGTGTCCCCGATGTGGGGGTCCACTTGGGACATGTCACTAGTGGAGTGGCACATGCTAGCAAATCCACGGGTGTTTGAGGGTGTCCTGCAGCCTTTGCAATAGTCCTCCAGCACGGACCAGGTGTATGGGTGCATGTCATCTATGAGGAGTTTGCTTCTAGATAAGAGGCTGGAAAAGCGCTGCTGGGGAGACATATTTTAAAGACAGGACCTTCGTCCGTCTGTGCAGATGCTGCCGGCTGAGCTGGGAGCTGCAGACCCCATCCCCACAGCCACCCTGGGGCCGTGCAGCCCGGCAGCACCCTCGCAGCACCCAGCCTGCAGCGCGCCGCAGCCGTGCGATGGCAGCACAGACCGCTGCCCGCGCCGCAGCCGGAGCTGGAGCGGAGCAGGGCTTGCACGCTGCGGCCAGGACCGGCTCCTGCAAACTGCTGCACGTCAGGCAAGGGCAGGCCAGATCCCTCCATCCCAGGGCAGAGTGTCCCAGCCGGACCTGCTGTGCCATGCTCAGACCCTCGCTGCTCAGGTAGGTGAGCAGGAGAACGCATCTTCCCTGGAGAGAAGAGGTTGGAGCCCCCACCTCCCCTCCCAGCAGCTAGTGCGGGAGCAGCAAGCACAGGGGAGTCAGCCTCATCTACCCTGTGCATCTGTCCCTTCCTGCCCCTCCTCTTATCCCCTCTGCAACGCTCAAGGTCTGCAGAGACAGCCTGAGCAGGATGAAGAGGATGGGCTGAGCAGAGACCCTAGGCATGCAGAAGGCAGAGGACCAGAGGAGGTGAAAGTCTGCAGCCAGAGCTGCCCCGTTATCTCTGTCTCCGCTCCCCTACGGGCAGCACCCCGGCAGGCACCCTGCCTTCGGGATGCTCGCACTGCAGGGGTCCTGCTGGCTGCCCCCAGCCTGCAGAACCTCGCTGCCCACGTCCCTTTGGGGGCCCCTGGCCGGTGTCTCCGTGCCACCACCTTGCTGGGGCAGGGAGCGGGGTCTGCCCAGCCCGCTGCCTCTGCTGAGCACCCCAGGGGCTAGAGGCTCTCTGGTGCGACGGGAGGCTGGCGTTGCTCCTAACAAGGGCTGGGATTAGGCTGGGGCTGGAAGAGGTGGCAGTGCAGGACGTGCATGGGCTGTGAGCAGCCAGAGGGACCAGCAGGCTTTTGGGACCAGCGGGCTTTTGGGACCAGCTGGCACTCAGCGGGGTGAGCGGGCAGGGGGTGGTTTGTGCAGGACTGTGCTGCTAATCTGGCTAGCATCCCTCCTTGTGGACACAGCTTGTCAGAGACAGAAAGGCACAGGGGGAGTTTCCAACGCTTCCCCAGCTCCAGACAGCAGCTGGAGGACACTCCTCCCTGGGGAAGACCTCCAGCGGGTCCCGGGGCTGGGATAATTACACCTCTGGGAGACAGCCAAGAGGAGAGCCAAGGCTGTGTGAGCAGGATACTTCCCAGGCACCCGCTGCCCAGCCCAGCGCAACTAGCTCCCAGTGGGCTGCGATGGGATGGGCTCTGCTCTCTGCACCTGCATTTGCCAAAGGGAACCAAAAAAGTTTAAAGACAGTAAATTGAGGCATTGGTCAACTTTCTCCTAGACTAAATAAGCTGGAAACATTTGAGAAAGACCCATTCTCCCCCCTGCACACACGGTGGCACCAGGAAGCTGTCACACCCCAAGGATACCCCCACACCAAGAACAGAGAAGGTTGCTCCATCCTTGGAGAACATCTACCCACCAGCTGCAGATAACCTTGGTATCTGCTTGAGTTATAAAGTTACGCTGAATTGCAGTGTCTCCTCTCTGGATTTCACCTTCCTTCCTTTATGGATCCTGGAAACATCCGTTCTCTTCAGAAAAGCTGCTCTTGGGAACATGAAGTGCTGGGGGATGCGGGGATGCGTGAATCTAAGCACCGTGGCAAACCGAACATCACCCTGTCGCAGCGCGGCACAGATGGCGAATCACCAGCCTCCCCGCTGGGATGTGCCGCAGTAATCACACAGCGGCTCCCGCCGCAGCTGTTGGACTGAAGGCAAGCACCTCCTGCTCGCTCAGGGATGGGGCATGGGGGTCTCCGAGGGAGCTGCCAGCTTCAGAAAGCATCAGGGCGCCAAGAAAGCCAGGTCTGATGCTGCAGACAAGCCTTGGATGGGTGAGCTGGGGGCACAGCTGTGGGACTGTGTTTCGGCTAGGATCTGGAGGGGGTTGCTGGTGGTTACCATGTCCCGATCCCCTTCCCCTCCTCTGCTCCTTGACATTTCTCAGCCCCCTGCTCCACCAAAGCAGAACATAGTGCTCCATCCTGCAACCGCCTTCCATGAGGAAGCTCAAGGCAGAGACGGAAAAGACTTTTGCTATTGCCCTCATCCCTAAGCCCCAGCCTTGTCCATGCTAAAAGCTCCAGGGCAGTGTGCACGCAGGCTTCCCTGCAGGATTAAGCAGCCAATCATCCCAATAATTGCAGCAAAGCCAGCGTAGTGGTGCGAGCAAGCCATCGCTCTCCTGCTCAGGCATCTCACCGCCAGGCACAGCCTGGTTCATCCCTAAGTCCTGCCATGCACCAGGCAAAGGGCATGGACCTGGGGCAGGCAGGTCCTGCTGAGCAGGGACTCTCATAAGCCTGTCCCCAGCATGTCTGAGGCTGGGGAAGCCGTGGACTCCCCTGATTTCTTCTTCCAGGTGATTTGCAGATTGTGACGATAGCAAGGACGATTTATTCTCAGCCATCTGATGCTTTCTTGCCCGAGTGTACTCCCACACCGAGGGAGTGCTCAACAAAACACACTTCTGGAGGAGAGTCCCCCAAGACTGCAAGAGTCCATGGGATTCATCTCCGCAACTTATAAAAGTTTTACTGCAACTCTTCTGGCCCAACTCAGCCAAGAGCTTGCTCCATAAATTACAACCAAGCCAGGGATTAGGAGCACTAAAACAGACATACTTCACAGCTAAAAATAAGGCACGGCACAAGCTTGAAGATTTGTTCTGCCTAGAAGTTTTATTACACCCAAACTGTATGAGATAATGTGCAACAAAGAAATGCTTAGCGGATCCATCTGCTTTTGGACACGTTCGCCTATGCAGTCGCTCTGGAACAAGGCAATGAAACTGCAAAGAAAGTGGAGTTATACGGTGTCACGGAGTGCAGTAAAACTTTCTCCAGACAAAGGAAAAGGCGACCTCGTCCCCTCCCAGCGCTGCGCTCACTCTAATCCTGCAGCCCCGGAGAAACTGCATCCCCTGCGCTCCCAGGGCTCAGAAACACCTCTTGCATGTGCCCTGGCATTGCAGCTGGAGCACTGGAGCGCAGATGGAGACCCTGGAGGGACCCCTTGGGTGGCTGAGGCCAGCCCAGTGACTTGGAGAGCATCTCCTTGTGCATCTCCTGTCCCTTCTGGGAGGTCGGGCATTTGGGGCTCCTTGGAAAGCAGTGAGCCCTGCCAGCGCTGGTGCTGGGCGTTGTTCTTGCTGAAGATGGCTGGGTTCCTGCTGTCCTGGGGGAGGCTGCACACCTTGCTGTGCTGGGAGGAGATCAGCATGGACCTAGCTCAGGTTGCATGTCCAGCGTGGATGTGAGCCCCACCAAGGGCGTGCTGGCAGGAGGTCCCTTCCTTGGATGGGGATGGGCACAGGAACTGTCATCTGCTTTTCCAGTCTGTCCATGAGAGCAGCTGAGGTCTAACCAGACACTTCTCCACCGCACTGAAGCTGGGGTCCCTAAGCTCATAGAGACAAACGGGCTTCAAGAAAGTTTTTCCTCTGGGCTAGGACCTGGCTGTATCTCCAGGGTGCCCAGCTCCCTGCTCACTGGGTGACCAAGCACACCCCTGCCAACCTCCAGCATGGAGGCACGCAAAAAAACTGTAGTGCATCGTCATGAGAGCAGAACTGTTCTGTGTATATCTGGGACAAGTGCGGGAACAAGGGTGTCACAGCAGCCCTCCTTGCTGACTTCATTTCCATCCCACAAAGGCACTTGTGGCTCTGCGTGCGGATGCTCCCTGCAGTGCCTCAGCTTGGCCGTGTCAGAGGTTTCCTCCGTACAACCCCGGTTTTTCCCCACGCTCCAGCTGCATGGAGAGCACACTACTCTGTGCATTTTGTCTGCTGCCTCTGGCCTTTTTGCTGAAGCAATGGGGATAATCATTCCCAGACCATTATTCCTTCACCTCTCTATGGCATTGCCATGATAGCTTCTTTACAGACATGGAGGTAAACTGAGGCACAGAGCAGTAGTGCATCCTGCAGGCGCTTCTGGAACAGCTGTATGGAGCCCGGTGCTGTGCACCATCTATGGGTGCAAGATGCCTTTGCTCCTTGTGCTCTCCTGACGCCTGGCTGAGCCTGCTGCTAGGTGCACCTCCAGCACCCTGCTGGTACCCCCGAATGGGGTCCTGGCTGGAAATGGGAACCCTCAGATCACCTCCTCCCTGCTCTGGTGCAGAGACGGGCTGGCAGAGGTGATGATAGCCTGGGGATCACGCATCCTGGGGACAAGGCATGGGCCAACAGACACTGGAAACTGCACTTACTGGGAGGATTTTGAGCACTAACTGGGAGAAACGTCTCCTGTTCTCTCCAGGGCAACATCTCTCCAGAGACCCAGCACCGTGAGTTGGAGCATGGCATGGAGTGCCCTAGCTGTCCCTGCTCCAGTGCCCGCTGCAGCAGCCCGGCTGCTGCTGAGGATTTGCTGGGGTGTTTGCAGAGCGAAGGCTTTTCCTGTGCAGCCCGGTGCATGAGGTTTGTGCAGGGCATGGTGAGCGCTGCTGGTGGCTGCTGGAGCAGGAGCCAGGGGATAAAAGGAGCCAGGGATAAATGGATAAATACACAGGAGCCAGAGGATAAATGCCCCTGCATGGAGGAGCAGTGGATGGAGGGACTCTGGAGCCAGCTCTGTAATTCTATGGAGGCAAAGGGTAGAGGAGGTCTCTGATGCCTTGAGACCTTCTGCACTGCAAGCCAGGGAAGTGCAAAAGGAGCTGGGAAAAGCCAGGCTGGCTTAGCCAGCCGGACAACCCGCGCAGCAGGAGCAGAGCAGGGTGCGTTCCCCATGCACACTCCCAACCCGGGCCAGGGGCACCCAGCGAGGAGCAGGATGGAGCGGCACAGTGCAGCCTCCGCGCAGCACAGACAAGGCTGGTGGGACCACGTGAACATCGACATCACGTGCAAGGTGTGGGTCGCCACGAGCCAGGCATCCCTCAGCGATGGAGCCACGCTGGCTGGCTGTATATTAGAGAGCTGTATTTCTGTCAGAGTCCTCGGGTGACATTGAGAGCTCTGGGAGTGAAGTGCCTGTCATTTATGAGCCTCCTTGGAGTCCCCATGGCAGGAGCAGACTTGTGCTTTGGGCCACAGAGGTGCTGCCCCGAGGGCTTTGCAGGGCAATGCTGGCTGGCAGCGAGGGCGGCCACGGCAGAAGGAGTCTTTGTGGTCCACAAGGGCAGCAGTTTTGGTGTGCAGGTCACAAGCCAGCACCCGGGCGTGGGGAGTGATGTGACCTTGCAGCAGATGCTGGCTGGAGGCTTTTCTAACCCAGCACTGCAGGGCAGCATGCTGTGCTGTGAGGGTCATCCCAGGCTGGCTAATTTTTGTGCCATGGCTGGGATCACAGTGCTGAGGAGTCCCAAATGTGTCCCACAGCAGCTGGAGTTACCTGTGTCAGGATGAGTTTTTCTGGGGCTTGACCCAGCTGCTGCAGGGAAGCAGAGCACTGGGAAAGGCAGCACTGGATCGGTCAGCATTGGCACCGTGAGCGCGTCCAGGGCACGCACAGCCGAACGGAGCTGGGAGTCACAGCCACTCTGGGTCCCTGCAGCTGTCGCCCAGTCCCCTGTCTGGGACAGGGACAGCCCGGCCCTGCCCTGTCTCCCAAACCACCACGGCACCCAGCACCACAGCAGCACCCAATGCAGCCCAGCACCGGCTGGAGGATTTGCTGCTGCTCTTGGGACCTGCAGCCTCAGGTGTGCCCAGGTGGTCGTCAGGGCCACCAGGAAAGGGCCAGCCCTGGGAGCATACCCCGCGCTGAGACCAAGCTGTGGCGCAGCAAAGCCATCTGTTTCCATCCTGCAGCTGCTGTCCTTCCCATTGCAATTTACTCTGCCTCCTATAATTTATTCATCCCAGGATGCAGCTTGTACATCTGCAGTATCATTACTGGAGACGCCATTAGCTTGAAAATTTTATAAACCTCTGTGCAGGTGATAAGTTGAAAAGTTAAAGAGGGTTATTGTGGCAGGAAAAAAGGGGTATTTGCTCAGTGTTCATGTCACACCAGAGAGCCGGGCTCTGGGGGGCTGTGGAGGGAGATCAGCAGGCTGGTGTGAACGAGTAAACTGCTGCCAGCTCCCAGCCAGCTGCAAATCCCTCCCTTCAGGATCCACGTGCTGGCCAAGGGGCTTACAGGCATTTCCACATCTTTCTCCCCTCTTGCCTCCTCAGCTGCACTGTTTCCTCAGGCCGATGACAAGAGGGGCTGCAAATCCAGATGTTTGCATCTGGACTTGTTGCCCGTGCTTCTACCAGCATCCGTGCTGGGGCAGCCCCAGCATTGCTGCTGACCCGGCTTGGTCTGTCTGTTGACTTGCCAGTGACTGCTGAGGGTTAGAGGAATCCTGGATCATCTGCCTGCTGCCCGTTGGCTTGGATGCTGCAGGGCTGGATAATCCGACTTCCACCTCCCCTCTCTATGCACCTAATCAGCCCCTTTTACATCTTGTCACTCTGTCTCCTGTGGGTCACCTGTGTGGGTTCATCATGCACTGGTTAACCATGTTATCCAAGCCCTGAGCTTTGCCATCAGTGGCAGTTCAAGCTGAAGCTTCAACCATCATTTCCCAGTCTGCACATCCCTCTCCATCCTACAGGCATCTTGTGTCTCTTCCCAGAGCCACCTTTGCCCAGGATGCTCCAGGACCAGCCTGGAAGCATACAGGATCTGAATGCTCAACCAGAGGGAATTCACAAACCCTAAGCAACAGGAGGGGAATGAAGTGTGGGGAGATCTGCAAGACACGTCAACCCAGCCGGGACGGAGCAGTTTCCAGACTGTCCGGCTCTCCCAACATTGCCAGATCGTCTTGTCTCTTTTCCATCCCTCAGGGGCACCTACACATTAAGGTTCCTCTGCTCCCCTTCTCTCTTCACCATGCTTTTCTGCCTCTGGTTTATTGTGGGAGATGGAGATGGAAGTGAGAAGTCTGAAATGCTCCTCGGTAGGAGGACAGGTTCATTCTGCTGCCTGGTACAGGCAGCCCTTGCCTGCTGGGGTGACTTTGCCCCAGGATAATTCCCCTGTGCTTTTTGGGTTGACACATCATGGGCTTTGAGAATCACCTCTTCCACATTCACAGACCCAATGCTGGTAATACCAGAACGGGCCAGGCTTCCCATCCCGTCTGACTCTGCTGCATAGCTCACACCAGAGATCTTCCCCACTGTCCTCCCTACAAATTCCTGGCTCCTCGGAAGCAGAGAGTTGCCTCCTAGCAAGGTGGTCTTCTCCTGCAGACCACAGGGTCTCTGGGGACTTCAGCAAGTCCTTGAAGATGCTGGATTGACTCCATGTGTCATGGTGAGCTGGGACAGAAAAAAACATCCCTAGACTGCTGCTGCTGCTGCCCATCACCAGATTCTGGGGACCTGCACTGCAGTGAGGTGTGTCTGGGGGCTGTTGGCTGCCTGTTCAGATGTCATGCAAAGGGGTACACTTTGGAGACAGGTCACCATTTGCCAGGATGGGATGGAGCCGGCCAGCTGAGCAGAGATGACTGGAGGAGCTACCCTGAGACTTTGTCCATGACCATCCCTTCTGGAGTGCAGAGACCAAGCCAGACTGCGCCCGATGACCAGTGCTGGCAGCCAAAACGAGCTCCTCCTTGCTCTTCCGCTGCATTGCCTTTCTTCCCCCCGTGCAGCACAACTTCCAGCCGCTGACACTTAAGGAGAGTCTTCTCTAATTGTTCCTGACTTCAGACTGCTGCCAGGTAAACAGCATGGAAATTAGTGGAGACAAGTAAATAATTTGTAAATAATCATTTATTTATTACCTTCCCCTCCTTTCCCTGTGCAAGCAGATTGCAAGATGCTTCAGAAGCGCTTGCAATTTGGAGCGAGTTCTCTTGTGAGGCATTTCCCACTCCCTATGAATAACTTATGAACAGATCAGAGTGAATATTAAAGGCTTGAAAATCTAGAGACTTGTGTTGCTGAGCTGAGTAAGTACCTCTCCAGCTCCTTGAATAGACGAGCTATCCAACAAAACAGCACGAGGAGGTTTCACAGTGCTGTAATTAAAGTGTGCGCACATTTGTTAGTCCATGGCTTGCCCGTAGGTTAGGATAGGTGGTGTGCAGTGAAGGGATGGTGTACCTTGAGAAAGGATGCTGTCTTGCTGCTGAGTGTCCATGAATGTGATCTGGACATCAAGTAAAACATTTGCTTTTGGGGCTGGTTCATGCCATACTGTGCTCCTGCAGAGCTCTTCATGGGAAGAAAACACAACCCGGCCAGCAGGACTGGGCTGACACTGGAGGTTCACAGAGGAGCTCTCTGGATAGCCTTGCACATCCAGAAATTACCCAAGCAGTGGTAGAAGGCGTGCACAGAGGGTTTGAGCCCCAAACCCACTGACAGCATGAAGATGCACTGACTTCAAAGAGTCCAAGGGCAGGCTCACATTTGTCTTCAGCCAGGTGCTCTGTGCTGGGCATTTATCCACCTTTAAGCTCAGCCACCTGCTTTGTGTTATTTTTTTTAAAAGATTATGTTAGTTACTCAGAGAAAGGCTCCACACACCCTGCTTGGCTCCTGAGGCAAGGATTCAAATCAGCAGTGCATGAAACAGGGCAGGTGGGATGTGGGCTGATGTCCCTGTTGCTCTTGCAAAGCCTCCTGCCAGCCCTGAGCTTGATGCTCCCCATGTCCCAGCCTGGCCGGACCCACTGCCAAGGTGATGCTGGCAGGACCATGGGCTGCATCTGATCCTGGGCATCTTTCCCAGTGCAAATCTCAATCATCTCTTGGTCTTTGAAGGACGGGCAGGGGCCCCCACACCTGGGGACATGACCAGCACCCTGTCCTGAGGCTGGTGGCACAGTTCCTTTCATGTCGTCTGGGTGATGTGAGCAAGGCTTTGGGATGGCAACAGGGAGAGGGACTGGATGAGCTTTCCAGATCCTGCTTGTTTCCTTCATCACTGGGGCTAGGACGTCTTGGTGGTACTTAAAGCAGGGGTGGGTTCAACTTGAGTCACACGGCTATGGATCCAGGCACCCACACACTTGTGGAACCCAGGAGATGCCAGCAGTCATCCACTGTCCCCACAAAGGGCATGAGTCCCCTCTGGGCATCCTGCAACACATCTACCAGTATGGTGCAGGTCTTTTGACTCCCCTGGGCATCTCCCCAGTAGGCTGTGTGCAGGTAACCCTGCCAAGAGCATCCGCAGAGCAATGCAGCAGGCTCTAGAGCAGGTCCCTGCTCTGGAGCAGACATCCGTGGAGACATCTTTCGATACCAGATGGCTCCAGTCCAGCCTGGAAAACAGGGCCACCTCTACTGGCCGTGATGGATTCCCATGGAAGTGCTGTGTCCTCCCCATCTCTCAGCTGTCCAAGTGCCCCCACCCCTGCTCTCGCTGCCTTTGCCAAGCCCCGCTCCACTTGCCAGGTGGAGGGGACCATTCCCACCACAGGGATGGACCGAAAGCAACGCACAGCTCCCCCTTGCTGGGTCCCCCACGCATCTGCAGTCCCTTCCCCTCTCCATCAGCCCTGTGCACCTGCACTCCAAGGCAGAGTGGGATTTATCCTGCCCCAGGCGCTTGGTGCAAGGGGTCAGCCCTCATAAACCTCACCGGCACCGCAGCCCGGGCCAGCTGCCTCTCTCACACCCATGGGGACAGCATCTGTGTCCTGGGGGCATTGGGATGGTGCCTGCGACCATCCTATGGACCAGCGCCTATCCTGGTGGGTCCAGGGCACGGCGTGGTGGCAGTGGATGGGATAGCGCGGTGGGGATGGGGCTGAGTGCTCCCCTCCCCACACCAAGCCCTCCGGGTAACCCCGGTCTGTGGGAGGTGGTGTGAAGTCATTCTGGTCCTCCAGCAAGCCCCTCCAGCTGCCTGGAGCCAGCACAGATTGTGGGACGTGTCTGGTGACTGACGGGGCCTGAAATCCACATTTATGTGAGATGATATCGAGAGTTTTAATTTTTTNCGGGGCTGGGGGCGGTGGGGATGTGTGTGTGAGACACGTTTTGTCCCATTGACCCCCAGCTGCAGGAGTTCTCCACAGATGAAAACAACATCCCACCACATCCGAGCAGCAGGAGCAGCCGGGGAGGAGGTGGGACAACGGCCGCCAGCAGCCTGCCTGGAGCGGGGATGCGGAGCTGGGCTTGGGGCTTCTCCTCTGGACCAAATCCTCTGCTCAGCCCCTCCTGCACACTGCCAAGGTCCAGGCAATGCCCTTCGGTCTGTGCCCATGGGGTTCCTCCAGGCTCAGCCTCTTCCCTGGCAAATGTGTGTATGGAAAGCTCTGCTGAGCTGGTCTCATCCTCCCCCAAAGGAAAACCCACTCAACAGAGTGCTCGAGCATGACTTTTCCAGTGTTCAGACCCTGATGAGATACTGTGGCCATTTTCATACCCTGCCAATCCTCCTGGAGAAGCTGCTCTGCAGCCCCACAGACAGCATTGTGCATGCTGCTGGTTTCCACAAGGGTACCCTGTCTGCAAATTGTTCTGCCCTCATTTAATCCCTGCAAACTGTTGTTCCTAGCCCTACATAACACCTTACCATGCCACCAAGGAGCAGGTCAGAGCCACCACTGCTTTTCGTCTGGCCAGAAAACGGCCACGTCCAGCATCAAGCTACAGCAAGACAGAAACTGAGCCAAAGTGGAGCCTGGACAACAGCTCCTGAGTGCGCTGCACTGGATGGGATCCTGCTGGGAAAGGACCTAGAGCAACTGTTTGGCCAAGAAATCTCGGAAGAAGAGGGCAGCTGCCTGCCGCACACCTGGGGCTGGTGGCTGAGCCTGTCCCCAGGGCCACATTGTCATCAGGTGTCTTCTGAAAGGGAAGAAGATGCCCATGTGGAGCTAAGAGCCATGTGCCATCAGCATCCCATGGTCTAGGCTGCGAGGTGGCCAGCAATGTCACATGTTGCCGTCCCCAACTGCAGGATAGGGACTTCCAGGTGGTGCCCGCTCATCCAGCAGGAAGATCCTGCAGACGGTGGGGATGGAGCAACCTCTCCCCGAACCGGCCAGAGTGCCTGCGCGCAACGACTCTCGCCCGGAAAGGAGGAGGGGGGCCGAGGCCTCTTTGTAACAGAATCTCGTCTGCATGGGCCCCTTTGTTGTTATTACATTTATTTATTGATCCCCCTTGGGAAAACCTTAGCGGTGCTGGACTTGCTGGGGCTTTATTAATGGGGGTGGGGGGTGAGGGAAGGAGAGGGGGGCCGAGCAGAGCGCTAGGACCATCTGTTCCCACCAAAGGGATGGAGCAACAATAGCCATGTTTATAAAACTCCTCTGCAACTCATTGTGTTTGCGAAAGGAGAGATTCCACATCAAAGGCCGCTTCCGCTCCCTCTCTCTGCTCGGGGGCCCCTCCATCACGGCCTCTTCTAGCATCCCACACGAACCGCCCCGCCTTGGTCCCCTCCTGTCCCGGCACCCCCAGCTGCAGCGCAAGGTGACCCCAAAGGGAGCGTGCACCAGCCCGTTCATTTCAGATGGCCTGGGGATTTTCCAGCAGGGTTTCTCTCAGAAGCGATAAATCTCTACGAAAAGGCACTGGGTAGAGTACCAGGCGCCGGCGGTGGGAACGCCAATGTACCAAGCATGGGTGAACGGGAGACTTAGAATGTTCCTGAGCTGGTTTCATTTGGTCTACTCAAATGGCAATGTTCATGAAGTTGCTTTGGTTTTGCTCAAATTTCAGATGTGAAAGGAAAGGAAGAAAAACAAAAAACAAAGAAGGGAGTGGAGCTTGGCCATGTCAAAACTGGCTGATGGGATCCTTCATCATGAAAGAACTTTGTGTTTGGCTTTGCTCTAGGCTTGTATTAGATTATCTGTTACAATCGGATGTAATATTAAGGCTGTTAAACAGCCATGAAATATTTTGACTAAACCAATATGTTTTTTTTTTCCAAACTGATCTTTATGGACAAAACGAGGGTTTAGTTCTGGCTCAGATCAAAGCTGAATGTCTTCCTGGAGACCTGGAGATGTCAGCCATGTCCTGGCCACCACCCAGCCCTACAGAGGGGGGACAGCTGCTCTGGGCTGTGGGATGGAGGTCTGGGATGCATTCAGGCTGGCACAAGTCCCCAGTGTCACTCTGAGTAATGGCATTTCACCTCCTGGGACTGCAGCTCCTTCCCTGCCTGCTGGTGCTTTAAGGCACCAACCATCTCTGTGGGGTGTCACACGTGGGTTGGTGGCTCTGCGGGGGTTTGTGGTCACCAGCTGTAAGGAAGGGGGAAACCTCCCCTGAGGGTGCAGAGATGTCCTCCTCTGGGCTGGGGTAAAATAGGGACTTCTGGAAGACGCTGCCAGCCTGCAGGAGAGCAAGATCTCAACCTGGTGGCATTTCGTCACCCATGGGAACCACTCCTCTCTGCACCATTGGATTCTGCAAGGATATGATTTCCAGCATGTGGGACAAGGGCCCTGACAGCAGGCTGGTGGCTGGGCAGGGACAGGCTGTTCTCATGCCTTTGAACCACCCGTTCCATCCTGGATGGGGGAAAACTTCCCAGAGACTACTTGACACCTTCTTGGGAAGCAGCACAAGTCACTGTTGGCTGTGTCCCATCATCCTGTCCTCCTGCAGGCTGCTGGAGGAGACCTGAGCACCATCCCTGGTCACTGCTGGCAAAGCACAGAAAGCATACTGCTCTCTCCCAGCACTTAGCAGCTTCCCCAGGAACTGTGCGCAGAAGAAGAAAAGGAGCCCAGACTTCTGGGAGACACTTGCATTTCATGCCTAAGCCACTGCTCCACTGCTCAGCCACACAGCTCCATTAAGTCCCCTTTTGGCTGTCTTCTTTCCATCAATCACCCCGTCTCTGTGAGCAGCCCAGACACCGGATCTGGGTTATAAATAAGACAATCAATCAGAGATGCTATTAGATAAACAGAGTGGCAGAAGCCAAATTAATGCTTGGCTTTTTCTTGAAAGGGAGGAAAAAAAAGAGTCAATTGCTTATTAGGGGACGCTGGTGTGGTCTGGTCTGTCTGATGCAGTTGAGCTGTGTGGGCTGCAGCTGGCTGCTGTGTTTGCCTGTGGGGATGTTTTGAGGTGTGCAGATGTCCCCTGTGGGTCACCTTGGCCAGGAGACTGGGTCAGACTGGAGGCGGGCAGGGAGGTCATAGCACCAGCACTGGGGAGGTGATGGGGAGCTGGGGAGGCAATGGGAGGTGGGTGCTGCCTGTCTGTGTTGGATTTGGGGGTGAGGAGGTGTCAGCGATGGTCTGAAGGGGAGAGAGAGCATGAAGCTGCAGGCAGAGGCGTCTGGGGACCAGGGACACAGTGCCAGGGCAGAGTCTGGTCTGTTCAGGATGGAGATGCGGAAGAGGAGAGTCCTCTGAGGCTCTTCAAAAAACAGATGGCCTCTTCTGGAGAGGCATCAAGTCCTGAAATCCTGATCTGGAGCCACCAAGGACTGAGACGGTTCAAGGCTGTCCTTGGCAGTCTGCTGTGACTGTCTGCCACTTGCTGCTACAAGTCTTTGCTCTACATCGCTGTGGGGGTGCCCGGGGCTCTTGTCACCCCCAGAGACCCTAACTGCACCTCTGTCTGCTTCTTTGTGAGGCAGTGGCCAAACCACCCAAACATTCTGGGCTCATTCCTGCACCACCAGAGGTGAGCAGGAGCCTTTCCTGGCAGCAGAACCCTCATTCTTGAGCCATCCCTCCTGCCACCAGAGAATAAAGGCCTGGGAGGAAGACTACCACCTGCCAAGGATATCCAGTGCTACACCTCTGTGGGTACAGGAGAGGGAGGCAGTTCCTGAACAGTTTTGGGTGGGATCTTGCATTTTGCTGGACTTGGCACCATTGCAGGGTAGGAACTGGGGAGCCTGGGCTCCTCCAAGTCGGGTTGACTCCATTGGCATCCTCACCACCCGCAGATGCTGCTCTTCACCTTCTCACCGTGGGCACCACCTTTCCACCAGCTCCTGCTGCTCTCGCCTCACCTCCACCTCTCCCTGTTGCTGCTATGGGGGAGGACATTTGCCTCCTGGGGACCAGGTCGATGCCTGCACAAAGGAGCAGCTCTCCTGTGCCAGCTGGCTCGGCAGCTCCCACCTGGCGTCGTTACCTGGCTCAGCAGGATGCACGCCGGGGCCTGGCTGTGAAGCTGTCTCGGTGTGCTTTCTGCTTTCACAGCCCTCTGCCTCGCCGCTCTCACCTGGGACCGATGCTATGCCAGAGCCGAAACACACAGTGCCGTGTCCGCCACTCCTCCTCGATCCACCAAAGCGCGGTACCCCACTGAAGCCTGACTTTGGCTGCTCAGCCCATCCCTCAAGTGAGGTGGCTTTTTGCTTCCTACGAGGCCTCGCAGCCAGGAAATACCTCCTGCTTCCCAGCCACACTCCTGAGCCCTCTTCCCGAGCCTGCCTGCCTGGGAAGTGCAGCGCAAGGCGGCTCTTGCATCAGCCATGGCCGAAAACAACACCTAAGGTGGGATTTACTGCCACATGTGTGCTGGGAAGACGCAGGGACCCGTTCGCCCGGCCGATGTATTGGATTTCATGTTGTACAATGCACAGGTCTCTCTGAGCACTGTAATTCCCTCTTTCTTCCTGTATGGATTTATCCTGCTAAGTGGATGGATTTTCTGCTTGGCAGGGACGCTCCCCTGGGACCTTCCCGAGTTAGAAACATCTCCACACATCTGTAGGCAATATCACTGGGTCACCTCATGAGTGGGCTTTTACGACACCCCTTGCTTTATGGACTGCCGCTCGATCCGGACAGGCACAGCGGAGGGGCTGACAAACAGCTTCCTGCAGCCGGCGGCAGGACACCGGGTGACAGAGGGTGCCAGGGGCTGGGTGCGAAAGCCACCGCTCTCCATCCGCTCCATATCCAGTTGCCCTGGGCAGCAGGAGCGCCGCTCCCTTGGTCCCTAAAACATCTTGAGAGGGCAAGGTTTCCTCTCTGTTTAACGACCTGAGCCGGCATGCCTCCGGCTGGTTCCCAGCCAGCCCTAGGATGGGCTGGGAGAGCCTGGTGGAGATGGAGGCAATCTGTCTGTCTGGGATGCTTCCCCCAGGCAAGGGCTGGGCCTGACATTTTCTTCCCTGCTAAGAGATGTCCCTTCCCCCTGCCCCGGGAGCCATCTGCTATGGTAGATTACCCTGGCTTTTAACACTGTGAATCCATAATTAGTGCATAATTAATTACCAGATGTTTTTAACACTAATGAAACATTAATAAATGACGGAGGCATGTTGTCTGGTAATGGGATAATAACCAGCGAACCAGGGCAGCACGCAGGGCAGTGCTGTCTGAGCCAGGGGCAGGGCTGCACGAGGCTGAGCTCTCCTCTGATAAAGCCCCAGCATGGCAAAAAACACGATGAGCACCTGGTGGGAGCTGGCGGCTGGCTTGGTGCTGCCTTCAGGCTTTGCAGAGCCAGGGCTGTGGCCATTTCAACTCCATCCATCCATCCATCCATCCATCCATCCATCCATCCATCCTTCCATCCATCCATCCTTCCATCCTTCCATCCATCCGTCCTTCCACCCACCCTTCCCTCTCTGAAGGCACGAGGTCTGGGATCGGGCACACCTGACTGCAAAGGCAAGGCCAGGCGAGGGTTGCACATAGGGAAAGTGCTGCTCCGAGTTCCTGCTCCCTTCCCATCCCTTCCCAGCAGACCTGGAGAAACAGAAAGGCGAAGGGACTTGTGGTGTGCCCTGAGCAGAGACCAGCTGGACACAAAGGTCCTGAGGGACCCCTGTGAGGTCCCCTGGGCATCTCCATCAGAGGTTGCAGCACACAAAGCCCTTGGCAGACACGGCTTCGCAGTCGCCTGTGGCTTGTGGCCCAGCTACAGAGTTGCTGCTGGGACACTGGGCATTAAAATTGGGCCATGCTGGAGGTGGTGGGAGCTGGTCCCTGCTTTGACCCCAGCTGTGGTTTGTGCTTCGCCCCCTTCCTTTGCAGCCCCCCAAAAGAGAAACCGCCCAGCACGGGCTGCCTGTGCTCTGTACGCTCATGGGCACACGTGCCCACCAGGCACCACAATGAAGGAAACCTGAGGCACAGCCCTTGTCCCCAAGGTTGCTTAGGGAAATGGAGGTGCAGACCCCACTGCGCTGCACCCCACTCCTGAGCCCAAGACACCAGTGCAGGCTGTCCCTGTGCCTGGTCCTCATCAGCCCTGCGCTTGATGGAAGTTTAATTCAGAGCATCTGGGCCACTGCCGTTTTTTCTGATGTCAAATTATTTATCAGACAAGAAAAGTGCATTAATTGGGACTGTGTGTCATCTCCTGCCTCTGGAGGTGCCTGCAGCTTTCCATCCTCCTGCCTTTCCAAGAGGTGCCAGGGTATGACCAGAGCTTGGGGACATGGGGGATTGCCCAAGACCCATAAATGGGGACAGGTGGCACCCAGCCACTTCCCTGGCACAACGTGGGTGCCACATGGGATGGTGACAGCCACCCTCTTTACATCATGAGGGATTTCCAGGGGTGGGCACCCCCCCGAGCATCCTTGCACCTTCTCAGGATGTCCTGGAGGCCAGGTTTTGTGTCCTCCCTGGGGAGGTGATGCTGTCTGTGTCCCTCTCGCTGCTGTCCCCACATCCTCCCCATCACAGCCAGGACTGTGCCCGGGTGTGGGCAGCCAAACCCACCCATTCCGGAGGGGAAATAATGCCCAGGGCTGCCAATGGTCATGAAATGATCATTTAATGAAGACCGTCTCTCCTGGTGCATGTGTGTGTGCGTGTGTCTGTGTGGGCTTTTTTTTTTCCTCCATTAATTTTTTTTTTGTTTCTTTTTCTTTTTTTTTATATATATACATCTATAAAAAATTCAAATACAGCATGTCAACAGTTGGAATACTAGGACGTACGGTATTAAATACTGCGCTTGGGTCCGGGCAGGGACAAGAGGAGCTGTCTTTACAAAACAGGGCCTGGGGCGGGATGGGGAGGAGAGCAGAGCAGGGCCAGGGACAGCTGGGGACAGTGGGGACAGGTCTGCAGGGCTCCAGCTCTAGTGGGTACAGCAGAGCTATTCTTATTTTGTTGAAGAGTAAGACAAAGACGACGAAGGAGGTGATTCCCTGTATCCAACGTGGTTAAAAGAGCGTGGGGGTGTGGGGACAGGGGTGATGAAGGCTCCTCTGGGCGCTGCTAGGTGCTGGCTGGAGGGGCAGGCTCTGGGATGCTCTGCAATGGGCTGCCAGAGGGAGCTTGGGCTTTTATCACTGTTTCAATCCCTTTTTTTCCCATTAAAACCGAGCCAGCTCCCTACTCCCCACCGCACTTGTGAAAGCCACCAGTTCATCCCTCCACCGTCCCCTCGGAGGGGACCGAGCCCCCACCCTGCACCCCTCCGGCTTTTCCATGCGGTCAAGAGCTCAGGGGAACAAGTCCGGTCCTTGGGGTACCCCCCTTGGCCGTAGGCTGGGAGCATCCCCCCCCATTTCCCGTCCCCTCTTCCGAGCGCGCCGTCACGCTCTCTGTCACCGCGTCCCGGCGGCACGGTGGCGGTGGCACGTCTTTGGCGTGGCGGGTTAGCTGTATGAGCGATGGCGGGGCTGGCCCGCGAGGTCCGGGGCTGCGGCGCAGTGCCCAGGCTCGCTGCGCCTTGCTGGGAGCGGGGACGGGGCGGGTGGCAGCGGGACAAGTGCGTGTCCTCGCTCTGGGCTTGGTGAGGTTTTCAGGGCAGGTCCCCAGGGGTGGCGGCGGCTCTGTCCTCCTCCACAGCAATGGCGAGAAGCGTGATACGTCCTCAACGTGTGCAAAATCGAAGAGATAAGAGACTCAAACTGGGAGGGTGGTGGAGGGAGGGCGGTGGTGGTGGTGGTGGTGGTGGCGGTGGGAGGTTGTCTCTGCTGGGCTGTGACGGACGGGGATCTGCGACAGGGAGGAGAGGGGTCACTGGTCCCACTCTGGGCTTGGCCGCGTCCGGCCACCGACGTGGCTCTGCAGATGTGCCGAGCTGAATCTGGCCTTTTCCCAAGAGGAAATTCACCCCTCCCCATAACCCGTGCACCCGAAGCCCTCGCATCCTCTTCCCAGAGCTGGACTCTGCCCTTCCACCCCAGTTGTGTGCCGCCGCCTCTCCCATTGCCACCACTGTCATGCACGGAGGTGACACAGCCAGAGGGGAGCAAAGGACCCCGTGCCCATGGGAGCTGCCATGGGACAGGTCCTCCTTGGGCAAGTGATGGGCTGGGGCAGCCAGTGGGTGGCACATGCTCACCCACAAGGCAGTGGTGGCACATCATTTATGCCCCAGCTCTGCCGAGCATGAGGCATCTATACCTGACCCCTTTGCAGGCTTTGCAGAAAATGTTCAAAAAGCCATTTTGAGATATCCCCGCCAGGACATCTGATTTGGAAAAGCAGCCAAATTCAGTGCATTGACAAAGAATTGCAAACACACCCAAATGCCTTGTACCCAATACTCTTCACCCACAGCCTGGTTAGTGTCTCCTCTCCAACCACACTGCAGACCCTGGGCTCTCCATGCCCCCCAGCTCCCAACCCCATCTCTCATGCCCCTGATTTGGGGCATACTCACTAAATAAACAGGACACCATAGGCAGCCAAGACCAGTCCAGCTGTCCAACACACTGCCATGGCCCCGCTGCCCACCACGGCCCCCTTGTCGCAGATCTTGGTGGTGGGGGGTGGCATGAAAGAGGAGGTGCTGGCACTCGTCGTCTCTGCGGAGAGGGAGAGTGGATGGCGAGGAGAGCTGGGGCACCCTGGGATGCATCCCATGGGGACAGGGCACCGTCCCATCCCCAAATTGCCCCTTGGTCCACCATGCCATGCTAGGGCTGAGCTGAGTGGCCAGGATGATGAGCCAGGGGATGGCATGGCCCATGGGACTTTCCCTGCTCTAACACAGGACCCAGGGGGTTCCAGCGTGCCCATGGGGTGCCATGCCCATGCTGGTCCTTCCCTGGCCCTGCACGGGGGGGGGAAGGCTGATGTGGCTGTGGCCAGCAGGACCTGCAGCCACCCCCGCCAGCATCATCCCCAGCCCCGTCTCGATGCCAGCCAGCAGGGTCCAGATGTGGCACACCCCTGGGTCACCAATCTCACGTGTCCCCTTCCGAGCTGCCTTGTGCCCTGCAGCCACCTGGCGTCAATCCAAACCAAACCGTGCTGGGACCCAGCCCTGCACCTGGCTGCATCCCACCCAGGGACCTCCACACTGTGGCCTTGGTGCCATCGGAGGTGGCATTTGAATTTTGCACACACCCCCTCCCCCACGTGCACATCTGGCCAGCTGTGCCCGGCCACCTGGCTGAGCGAGCACCCTGCTTGTGCTCACACATGCACACACACGGCCCAGCACAGAGCAGCTCCCAGTGCTTCCCTCCCTGCCCCCAGTGCTTCTCAGCCACCCCGCAGCTGGTGCCAGTTGGGGGAACCGGCGCAGGGCCCGCTCCTTTCCTTCTGGGAAGCCAAGCGCTGATAACATGTATTTGGAAATGATCCCAGCCCTTTCCTAGAAACAGAGGCTTGTTAACTTTGTGGCTTTTATTTCTAATTGGCATCGCTCCGAGCCATTGTGCGGGGTCGGAGGTGTGGAGGGGAGGTAGGACTGGAGAGGGAGGGGGGCAGCGCTCCAGTGAATAATAATAAATCCTGAGCTTCGCTGTCACGCTCGGAGCATCCCAGTGAGGAGGATGCCAGAGCCAGGCAAGCTGAGTCAGCACCTCGTGGGCCACTGTCTGACCTGTTGCTGGGGCCATGTTGGGGGGTGAAGGTATGGGCTGAAGGGCTGTAGCCCCCCCAGGGCAGAGGGTTCTCTCTGGGCAGGACCCCTGGGTACAGGGTGTTTGTGCCAGTGGGGTCTCACCTGTGACCTGGGCCTCTGTGGTAAGGTGCTTGGGCTCCTCCGTCCAGGGGGTGGCATGGACGGCCACGCTCCAGTCGCTCCACGTGCCGATGTCGTTGTCTTTGGCGGCCACCTGGATGATGTACTCCTTGCCCGCGTAGGCATCTGTGATGGTGTGAGACGTCCCATCCGACAGCTCTACCTGCGGGCAGCAGGGTGCTGGGTCAGCTCGGTGCAGGGCGAGCAGCCCGGGGGGTTGGTGGGGATGGGGGGGCAGCCAGAGGAGCCCCTCAGCACTGGGAGATGTAAGACGATCAGTGTGTTTAGCCCGGGTAGAGAGTGATAAAGAGACTGGTTCACGGCACTTATGTACAGTCTTAAAGAGAAAACAGCAGGCTCTTCTAGCTAAAAGACAAGACAAGGGGGTTAAGGGCTGGTGCCAAATCTGGCTGTGCACAAATGGCAAAGGGCAGGGAGTCAGCCCTTGCACCCACTTGCCCCCCAGCATCCTCCGAGCCAACCTGGAGGCTTTTCTGGGGAGGTTTTAGCCAGAGGCATGGCCACTGAGCCCAGCACAGGGATGCAGGGGGAGATGCTCCAGCTGCAGCTAAGCCAAGGGTGCAGTGAGGCCGTCCTGCTCCCAGATTTGCAGAGCCAGAGTGGAGCTGCTTCCTCTAGAGGTCACCAGAAACTAGCAAATGTGTGGGCAGGCTCCACTTGGACATGTTGGGATGCTGGGAACCACGCACCCATGGCAGTGGCTGTCCATGCATGGACATGCTTTCTGGGCATCGCTGCTGGGGCTGGGAGGAGGTTCCCCTGCCAGCGTGCCTCTGGCTGCCCTGCTCCTTGGCTTGCAGCCCTCTGGCCAGGCCCGTGGACTAGGACCAAGCTGTGTCCAGTCGTCTTTCCTAGAAAAATTCCCTCTGTCCTGTTGTCACAGACCCCTGAGCCACTGGAGGTCCTGTCATCCTGCTGGGGACGTGGCTGCTGATGCAGTGGTTTAACCCCAGACTTAGTCCACACCTTCTGGGGATATCTGATCCTCTTTCAGCCGGATCCTGGTAGAAACGCATCCACGCTGCACGGCCACCGGTGAGCAAACACACAGGAGTGACAGCAGAGGAAAGCTCAGCACCTACACGACCTGCTGGGGATGGAGCCAGGCTGCTCGGGGCTTCTGCGGTCACCGAAGGGACCAGCGGAGGAGTGTGCCACAGAGGCTGTGCTGGGCATCACCGTGCACCTTTCTTTGAGATTCACAGTTAATGCCCCACTGGCTTTGTTTCCCATCCGCCCTGGCTGCGTTTGGTGGGGGGGAGCATGGAGGGCACCCCACCCCTGCGCGGCCGTGGGTGCCCCTCTGCGCAGCCTCTTCCTCCCCCCGCGCCCGGCTGACACGAACCACCTTCTCTGCTGACACATGTTCATAATAAACATGTCTGGGGGGATGAGGGATCTGATGGAGCCCATCTGCTCCGGGGGTGAGGGAGGGCACGGTGCTTGGCCTCCGAACCTGCTGATGGGATCAAGCCCAAGCGTGGTGTTGAGGTCCCGGTGGCTTTGGCCAGCTCTGGGGATGGGGACATGAAGCAGGGCATGTGCCACAGAATCTTTCGTGCATGGTGAGCCCCAGCACCCATCCAGGGCTCGTGCTTGGAGTACGGGAGCAGACGGGGTGGTTCAGGGCAACAGTGCCCAGGAGACAGCAGCAAGGCGGGCGATGCTGCTGGAAGGAGAAGACCCCAGCACAGCATCCCACCGCCCCGGGGAACACCAAAAGCTGAGTTTTTTTAAGAGCTTGGTTCAACAACAGGAGCAAGATGGAGCCGAAAACTTCTGCTTGGTCCTTGATTGCATCCCGTAAACCAAAGAGAAACAAGCCAGGAGGGCTGCGCTGTTGGGGTACCTGGGGCGCAGCACAATGCACCCATGGGACAAGGGTGTCCTGGCACTGCAGCTCTGCACACACAGCGAGAACGTGCCCACCAGGGACATGTGTGACACGGCAGCACTGCCTGGCTAGCGGCTGGCATGGTCAATGCCATCCCCCGACTCCTCTCAGGGGTATCAGAAAGGCAGGAACCCACTTTGAGAAATAAGCAGTCCTTTTTCCATCTCACCTGCACACCCTGTTCAACACCCCAGCACAGATTTAATCCTTCTGGTATACAGACTGCAGCCCCCAGCTTTTAAAAAATCCCCAGGATTTTGGGGATCCCCGCCAGGGAGAGGGACACCTTCGCTTTCTTGCTGTGGGTGAGAGCCTTCCTGCCCCCGTTCCCTCCTTGAGTGCCGCATCCAGCCTGCCGCACGCCAGGCTCTGCGCTCCCAGCTGCTCGCAGGGCCCGGCCGGCTCAGAGCCCCACATCTGCAGCACATCTGCTGGCGCGGAGCAAAGGGCCTCCCGCTGCCCACAAGGCGCGAAGCTGCTACCAAACCCACAGGGGAGCAGGGAGAAAGGCGTGCATGTGTCCCACCGATGCATTTTTTGGGCTGTACGGGGGGATGCTGAGCCCTGCCTCTCTTTGCACCTGGGGCTCAGCGCTGGCGCAATGCAAAGAGGGGATGCTGGCAGTTTCACTGCAGGTCTTGCGCCAAGCTGAGCCCTAAACCGCCACCAGCCAAAGCACTGGGACAACTGGTGCCTGAGTCCATCCCTGCTGGCCAGGGGGCAGCTTCCCACTGGATACCGGCACTCCAACTCCAGGGAAGAGCAAATGCGCCGAGCATCTCAAGCAGGGTCTGACCTGCCGGCGTGGGGGCAGCTACTCGGGGGTGCCAGGCAAGGAGCTTGCAGGCTTTAGGGTCCTCCTGCAGGCTTTAGGGTCCTCCTGCAGCCTTCAGGGTCTTCCCGCAGGCTTCGGCGCTGGAAGCAGGCGCAGCATTTGGCATCATTCAGCCAGGCTCTGGGGGCTGAATCACCACGGGTGCCTTTAACGCCCCGGTCATTAACCCTGGGGCACGCAGCCCTAAGACTGCTCCAGCGCAGCTGCTGCTATGCCTAGGCTGGGCTCAGAGGCCAGAGCGTGCCACGGTGCCAATTCCCTGTCCCCCCTGTCCCCCTGTCCTCCCGTCACCCCGCCGCTTGATGTCAGGAAGAGCGGCTGGAGCTGTGCCAAGGCAGCGCTGGGCGTCACAGCTCATTTGGGACCGACGGTGAGATGAAAGGGGCCGCAGCTGCAGGCTGCTGAGGGCCACCACAGGGTGACATTGTTCCCAGGGGTGGGCGGAAGGCAGCACACAGGGACCCGCGGGGCAGGATGTGACTGGGGCCACCTGCACGGGGGAAATGCTTGCAAGGAGGGGGCCTTGCTTGGGGCAGGGGCAGGCAAGCCCCCAGATCCCAGCGTGGCTCTGTGAGGGGTTTTCCTGTGTTTCCAGCATGCTGAAGAGGCAGAGAGCCAGCCATGGGATCACATGTGCTGCCTCTCATCCCAGAAACAGGATCAGGCTTACGGCGGTCCTGTTTAGTGGCTCATGGGTCCCCGGCAGAGCCTACACCTGGGGTTGGTTAGTTGCTCCCTTCCTGAAGTGGGCGCAGCCATCCTGTCCTGCAGGAAAAGGGTTTTAGCCCATTTCACTTACAGGATAAGTGAAAATGGAAATTCTGGGAGGTCTGGGCATAAGGGAGGATGGGGAAAAGAAGAGGAGGATGCCAGTCCCTCCTGCAGGACACGGCTGAGCCGCCTCCAACCTGCACTGGGTCTTGGCCAAGATCCATACTAACCCCACCCAGCTCCAGCCCTCCTCTGCCCAATACCCGAGCTGGATCAGGGTACCCAGGGACAGGCTCTTGGCACCCACCACCGCACCCAGCAGACCTGAGGGGACAACTTCTGCACCTGCTTCTCCTGGGGACACACCTTCATGGCCCAGGCACTCAGGGACGAGCAGCAGCACAGGAACCAACCTTTGGGTTGTGAATCACCTCCCCTGTCCTTCAGGTTAAATCCATGTGTCACACACTTCCTGAAGCATGGCCAGGTCATCGTGCTAGCAGCGACAGCAAGAACCTGAAGCTGCATGGCTCAAGCCTGGCTGAGGAAAGAGCCTAGCAAAAGCAGCACATCCCACTGGGCTGGACCCTGCCTGCTGGCCTTGGAAGCAGGGAATGCGCAGGGGGGCTTGGGAGGACGTGCTGGGGTTATCTGGCTGCCCTGTGGGTCTCTCTAGGGCTTTTGGCACCCTTTGAGCTCTCCTGGCTGTTCTCCGACCAAGGGCAGCCCTGCTGAGCTCCTGCTGACCGCTGCTCCAGAGCATTTTCTCCAGCCAGAAGAGCCTCTCAGCTCCCTTCCACTCGGGAGCAATTCCTGCTGTCGCCAAGGTGCAGCCAGTCTGCAGCTGAGTGTTTGCAGATGGGACATCAGAGGCACTATGGGGTCAAGGCTGTGCCTCGCCTGGGAGGATGCTCCCCAGGACGCAGGCTGGAGCATCTTGCTCATGGGACCTGGGAGGATGCTGCCCTAAGCTCTTTAGACAGCAGATAAAAAGGTGTAGACTATAGCATCCATCTCCCCGCATATATAGGATGTCCTGAGTTGTAGCTCGGGATTTGCAAGTGGCATTTCTGAGCTGGGCAGCCGGGGGACACATCCAAGAGGGGACAGCTTCGCTGTGGTGGCTGAGAAAGTCCCTGATCAGTTCAACACAGAACTGCAGCAGCAGCAGCAGATGGGAGAGTGCACAGGGAGCGGGTCCAACTGGACACAGACAGGGAGAAGCGGGGGGGATGGACTGGGGAGGTCGTGGAGGGATGGATGGACACACAGCATCAAAGAGAGAGGGAGAAATTCCTTAATCCGCGTCCCTGCCACACAGAGACAAAAGTTGGAGGAAGGCTGCGCATGGTAATTTTTTTGGACGGGGGGGTCTGCATTTTGCAGCCTGCCTTTGTGCACCTGCCAAAAGTCGCTCTGGCTGGCTGTGAAGTGCTGCCCAGATTAATGAGGGATCAGTAGCCAGTGCAATGCAGAGCTATTAGCATCGAAAAAAAAAAAAGAGAGAGAGAGAGAGAGAGAAATGAAAAAAAGCCCTTGAACCCAGTAATTCAGCTGACAGCTTGCCTAGGACAGCATGGGCTGGCAACCCATCCCCTGCCATGGCCACAGACCCTCATCAGCCTGTCTGGGAAGATAACGCTGGGTGCTGACGCTGGCCAGTGCCACCCACAGCCTGGGCAGCGTGGGCGCTGCGGGAACAAGCCCAGGGCTGGGGTCACACGGATGGGATGGGGACAGGCACCCAGGGCAGGTGGAGGGGAGGATTCCCCTGCGCTCCTGTCTGTGCTGGTCTTCCAGTCCACATGCATATATGGGGTGGGGGTGGGGGGTTTGGGGACCTCCACAGCATCCCATGGGACATCCATGTGTGCCATATCCCAGTCCCCCAGCCCTAGTCTTGCCCATCGGTGACAAAGCTGTAGGAGAGATGCTGCAGGTCCCCATCCCCAGGACAGCGTTCACAGCAGCCGAGCAGTGCCTGTCCCTCACCCCGTGGCTAACGCACGTGCAAAGGGCATGGCACCCACCCGCCCGGCACAGCAGGGGTTAAGGTAGCGATTTCCCCCCACCCCGGGCTCCCCCAGCCCACCCTGCCAGGGTGCCCCAGCAGTAAAAAAGGTCACGGAGTGCTCTGCTCCCCCCCGGGCTCTGCTCCTGGTCCAGGGCAGTCAGGTAGCAATTACTTGCCAACAGGGCGATGCGGAGGCAGGTCTGACGCCCAGATGGCCTTCGAAAGGAGGCCAGGGGGGAGAACCTCAACCCTCCCTGCCCCAGCAGCTGCGCTGGGGGCTGGGGGCTGTTGGAAGGCGGTGGAGGGGGAGAAAGGGTGGGATTGGATGCCTCTCCCTGCATCCCACGTGAAAATATGTTTGTGGCTCTGCTTTCCATTCCTCAGCACCTCCCGCTCCCCAGCACGGCTCCCAGCGCGGGAAGGGGGTACCCCACTGCAGGAAGGGTGGCCCTGCTACCCCTGAGGTGACAATGGCACTGACTCCCCTCGTTCCCACAGAGGGATCCAGCGCTTCCGAGGGACCAGCACTGAGCTGTGAGGCTGGGACTGACCAAACCCCAAAACAGACTTTGAGCTCTTGCTGGATGATCCCCTGGGTGCCCTCCCAGCAGCATCACCCGCCCCAAGGCTAAGGGGATGGGCAAACTGTCCCCAGAAAGGATACCCAGCCAAAATATTTCTCTTCCTGCCTGGAAGACCTCCACAGCATCCCATGTCTGGAGATCAAATAGGTCTGACATTAATTACCAATAAAAGAGCCCCCCAGATGCCTCCTCCTTCTGCAGCACTGCAGGAATCGGTTTGGCTAACCCCAGACAAAACTTTTTCCCCGGTCTCTGGAATAACTGAAAGGTTGGGAAAAGTGAAGGACTCTCCTTCCCCTCTGCCAGCCAGGTAGCAGAGGAGCCCAGTGGGGTCTGAGCTATTGTCCCCACTGTCACCCCGCCGAAAAGGCTGCTGTGCCCCTGCTGCGCACAGCTCAGCCCCAGCTATCGGGCTGGGAGGACAAGTTATTGCAGGGCTCCTCTGCAGCCTGGCTTGTCTCACACCAGATGAGGCTGAATGGCTCCCTTCTGGCTTAAAATAAAGAGCATTTTTGAAAGCGCAGCTGTAATCTCATTAATAATGGGACTCTTTCTCCGGATGTGCCTTCCCCTCCTGCCAAGTGATAACTGTCTGAGCTCGCTTCGCTTGCAGCCACAGGAGCATGGGGTCTGGGATGCTCGGGGTGCTTGGCACCAACCTCCAGGCAGTGCAAGGCTCCGGTTGCAGATGCATTTACCATGCAAAAGCCTCCTCCTGCTGCTGGGGCTGATGCAGCGGGCAGGGGGAGTACAGCAGACGTGCTTCCCCCTTCCATCTTCCTCTGGGGCACCCTCTAGTCCTGCCTGTCCCACACTGAGCTGTGAGTGACACTATTTCAGCCCCAACATTTCACTCCCTCCTCTTAATTCTTTTGTTTTTTTTTTTTTCCTTTTTTAATCACTGACTTTGCAGCCGGGAGAGGAAGGGAGAGAAGTGCTGCAGTAAAAGCTACCAGGCGTGAAGCTGTAACAGCGCTGGGTCAGGGTGACCCCCTGCCAAGGTTGCCTCGTGAGGAGTGGAAGCACAGGCAAAGCAGCGCAGGGGATGCAAATGGGCGCACAGAAGTGTGCCCAATGCAAAGTGACATTGCTGCCACCCCGGCGGGGACGTGGCTGCGGCAGGTGGCTGCACTGATTGCCTTCCTGGCTCCATCCCTCCCCTTGCCCGCCATGGGCAGTGATGTGCGGGTACCCGCCAGGACATACTTGTGGGTTATGCTGGCCGGTGAGGTTCACGCATTTGACCAAAAATGTTGCTTTGCCTTGGGAGATGCCCCTAAACCTGCCCTGGCTGTCACCCTGCAGCAATCCCTGCTCGTGGCCCCAGCTCCTAATGTCCCAGGATGGCATGAGGGCCTCTGCTTGCTTTTCTAAAGAAGGATGTTTCCAGCCTTTGCAAACTCTCATGGACGTGGCTCTAATGCTTCCAAAACAGAAGAGGAAGGAGAGAACCCAACCACGTTATTAGCTTTAAATATCTCATGACCTTTTACTGCAAATCTCAAGATCTGAGGCGCAGCCCGCCTCACGGTTCGTTAACATTTCATGTTGTCAGCACGGCCAATGGGTTCAATTAGACTTCACGGCTGCATCTGCAAATTGCTGGCAGCTCACCGGAGGAAATCCTCCCTTGGCTTGGCTGCCAGCTCAAGAAGCACCTCTGAGCATTGCCACGTTCCTGCGCCATGCACTGAGCCCGTCAGCGCTCAGCGCATGCCATCTCTGTTAGAAATGGGAATGAGGAGGTCCCCATCCAGCCAATGCCCCGGTGCAGGAGCAGGTCTGGTGCACGAGCTGTCCTGGGCTCCCCGAAATCACCCAGGATGTCCCTGACCATGCAGCCACCTGCGGGGACGTGGCTGGGGACCCGCCTGCCATCGCATCCGCGGGTGTGCACGCAGCCGCGCTCGAGGGGAGCCCGCGCGTGCGCGCACGGAGATGGCTGCTGTTGTGAGTTAACCGAAGGAGCCTGTAAAACCAGAAACAGGCTATTAGCAATCCATTAGGAAAGGGTATCCAGTTCCAGCCTAGGTAATCCATTAGAGGAACATCTGAGAGCATTAGGAGAGCTCGCTTGGGGCCAGGATGGGGCTATAAAACAGAAGAGGAAACCATGCTAATCTGGCTTGAATTACAAACTTAAAAGCAAGAGAAAAATAAAGGATACCCTAAACATTTAATGTTTTATATTTAGGAGACAGAACGTAAGATTCTGCCAAAAGGAGAGAATAAAAAAACCTGTTTAGGCTACAAATATCCCATCTCTCTTCTGGCAGGAAAGAAACTGCCAGCCCCTCTTCCAGAAAGGGAAGAGCATGACATTGATGTTGCTCAGCTTTCTGGGCAAGCTCGGTGCCGGTGGGGCAGAGGGCCATCGGTGGCCCCTGATGTGACACCAAGTCTGGTTGTGCCACATTTGTGTCCTGAACAAACGAGAAATGCCAGTGTCTGGGTTCGGTGGAGCTGCTGCGAGGTGGCACAATGGCTCCGGCAGGAGGATCATCCGGCACACGTGGACACTCATCGTCTCTCCGTGCTAATAAATCCCAGAGCACACACTAATAACTCCCAGAGCAAACTCCAACACGAGAGCTGCTAAGTGGCCTGAGCGGAAATGCGCTGCTGAGCCAGGGAAAGGGAGGGCCAACGGGATGCTGAGGCTCAGGAGCACCTTTGCAGGCACTCTGCCGTGCCGGGGGGGGGACAAGGAGTCCCCCCGTGTGCCTTGCTCTGCACCTCCCGGGCTGGACACCCAAGCATCGCCCGGCTGTCCCCGGGGGGAGCTGCGGGTGTGTGCTGATGGTTAGCTCGCCCAGCAGCGCTCTCGATAAGATCCACCGCTCCCGCCACGGACGGCTTCATCTCCTGGTGCCAAGGCCTGGCATTATTAAAATCCTGAAAGGAAGAGCCTGGGAGAAAGCAGACGCTGATTGAATCAGGCCCTACGGTATTCGACAGCTCGACATCCATCTGATCCTATTAGTGCTCATTCAGTCCTGTCTGCTGAGGTGCTGTGCATAAATCAGCCCCTGCACAGATAATGGGAGACGGAGGGGAGGAAGGGGAGTTGCTGCTCCTGCCAAGAAACGCCACGTGTGAGCACGGATGGCTGCGGCTCTGGCCAGTGCCCGGCGCTCCCTCGTAGCTTTGCTCCCACAGGGATGCTGGACATGCCCACGCGGCACCCAGCCTGCCAGGAGACCTTTAATTCACCTCGGCATGAATTCAAAATTTGCTGTGCAAACGTGGGTCCTGCTGCATCCTATCTCAGGGCACCTGTCCCTTCGAGGAGAGACCCACGTCTCTGGCCCTTCCCTCTCCTGGCTGGATTTTGGGGGATGGAGGCACCCCCAAGGTGCCAACGAGCAATAGATCTACAAAAGCAGAGCTCAGCATGGCTTGGCCATGCTCACAGCATGCCAGCCCCAGGGGGCTCACTTTTGGGTGCAAACCCCTCCATTTGCAGGGTGTCCGGCTGGGCTAAGCAGGGCTGTGGCTGCTCGCATCAAGGGGGCCCAGGGCTCTGGCTGCTGCAGCTCTGCCATCCCCGGTGTTCGGGAGCTGATTGAATTAGGCTTCGTAAATAATTCACCTGATGAATAGTGGCAGTTTTCCTCAAATCATCCACAAATCAGATTTTTCATTACACAGCCGGCGGGGTAGGGAGTCAGGAAGCAAGGCTGGTACCTTGCTCATTGAATGTTTGTGCTCGCTCACTGAGCAAATTGGTCCCCAAACACACTTCTCCATCAGCCAGTGACTTGGAAAACGTGTCTCGCAAGGGGCCACGGATTAAAAGTGGTACCCAGAACTGCTATGCCCTTCTGGGATGCTGAGAGAGGAGCCCTTCCAGCTCTCCACACGCCCATCCGGAGGACTGCTTTCCCCCCACAGCTCAGGGCATCTTTAAATAGGAGAAACCAAGTTCTGACTGCCCTGAAGCTGACTTTTGCAGCCAGGGTGCCTTGCCACCAGTGTCTCCAAGACCTCCACGTATTTTCCACCATCACTGAGTGTATGAGAGCACTGATGGAGATGCCACACCATCCCCTTGGAGGCATGGCTCCCAGCACCTACTGATGGAGGCACCAGGCAGCCCGACGGGGTTGAGGCAGGAGGCGGCTCACTGGCACTCTCGTCACACGGAACGGGCTGAGGCAGGGGAAAACATCAGCTTTGTTCACAATGGTTTCACAAGATGAAAAAACTGACATTGCATTTCAGATTTCCCATATATTCTCCCCATTTTTCCACGATTTGAACATTTCCCCCCGCCCCAAGTGAAAACACTATCCCAAGCAAGCGAATATCCAAACTCCCCCATCGCTGCCTTACCCCGGCGGAGTGCTTGGCGGCTTCTCTCTCCCTCCCATGAGAAGAGAAGGGCAAGGAGAGACAAGTGGGAGAAAACCCTCCCAGCCCGTGTCTGCTTTTCAAAGCTGTCAGCAAAACGCTTCAATCTGAAACAAGACCCGCGTCGCTGCCTTATCAAAGGAAAAAAAAAAACAGAAAGAGAAAAAGCGACTGGGATGACGGCATCTTACAGAGACACGAGGATGGCACAAAGCCTCTCATCCCCTTTTTGAGCAATTTTTCTCCCTAAGAAGAGCTGCCTGGCAGAAAATCCCTCTTGGCTCCGCAGCACAGGTGAGCTCCCCAGGGACTGGGTGCTGGCTCCCATTTGTCTTTTTTTGGGGGCAAAATGCCTCATCAAGCAAACCACCGCCACGCTTGCCTAATTGGCTTTCCTCTGGCCCGTCTCAGCAGAGAGGGGATGTTGGATGAGCCATGCCAGCGCAGCACCACCTCTCATCCAGCGGCACACTGCTTTCCTTCACAAGTGGAGCATGCAAGCAGAGCACAAAAAAAAAAAAAAAAAAAAAAAAAACCCCCTTTGTTTTTTTCCTCACCTAAACAAACGAAATTTTCCCC
>VXAL01016029.1:327792-364750 GCA_013399475.1 Chauna torquata | reverse complement strand
TGCTGGAGCAGTTTGCTCCTGAAGGACGGACCCCGTGGTACGGACCCACATTGGAGCAGCTCTTGGAGAGCTGCAGCCTGGGGGAAGCCCACGCAGGACCCGTTCGGGAAGGACGGCATCCCGGGGGAGGGACCCCACACTGGAGCAGGGGCAGAGAGTGAGGAGGAAGCAGTGACCGCAGCCCCCATTCCCTGTTCCCCTGCACCCCTTGGAGGGGAGGAGGTAGAAGAGGGTGGATGGGGGGGGAAGCTGGTTTTAGTTTGCTTTATTCTCACTGCTCCAGTCTGTTAATAACAGGCAATAAATTACATTAATCTCCCTACACAGAGTCTGTTTTGCCCTTGCCAGTAACTGGTGAGTGATCTCTCTGTTCTTATCTCAACCCTTGAGCCCTTTTCAATCATATTTTCTCCCTCTCTTCCTTTGAGGAGGGGGAGTGAGAGGGGTTGTGGCAGAGCATAGCCACCCTGCAGGGTGAAACCACCACAGGAGGGCACCGGGAGGATGCCAGCGTGGCTCAGACCCCGGCTCCATCTCATGCACAGGCAGGCGGAGGCTCCACCTGGAGAGCCCAGCCCTTCCCTGGCCCGTTGCTCCGGCGGGAGATGCTGTGCGCAGAGCAAGCCAACCCCAACACTGGCTCGGAGAGGCCAGTTGCTGCCGCGGAAGTTACCTATGGCGAACTCGTCAAAGGTGAGAGTGGTGGAGTTTTTGCCCAGAGCATTCGTGACTGTCAGAGTCACCTTGTACTTCACCGTCGAGAAGAGCTGGAGGTATCTGATGTGACACCTGTTTTTGGGAAAGATGTCCTTCTCGCAGACCATCTCTCTCATGCCGTGTCTGGAAAGCAGGGACGAGAAGAGCTGTTACCTACAGACAAGCGCTCGGGGTGGGGATGTACCCACGCAGCGGGAGAGGAGGCGGGAGCAGCAGCGAGGCGTCCCAGCTCTGCCCGAGGTCCCCGTGTGCCAGCTCCCCTGCAGCCAAAGGGCTGCCTTCCTCCTGGGGGGGAATTTCACAAGGGGATGTGTTATCCTGGCTGGAAGCCTGCGGAGAGACTGGGGTGAAGGTCCTCACGTTGGCCCCAAGCAATGCCTGCTGCTGCTCTTCACCCACCCTGCTGCAAGGATGAGATCCTGCAGGGGCTGGGGTTGGCTCTGCCTCTCCTGTGCAAGCATCAGGGTCTCCTTTCTGCTGGAGAAACAAGCCCCAAAAGCTAAGGCATGGCACTATAAGAGTTGTGCCAGGGCCCCGGCACAGGGTGGGGGATGATGCCATGACATGGCCAAAACTGGCTGAGGGACATTGCTGCTGCCTGGCCGCAGCTGGCATGCGGCAGAAGGGAGCATGGCTGTGCCAAACTTGCTTAAAAACAGCAGGCACATCCTCCACCATGGAAAAATGGTGCAGAGAGGATGGACTTTGGGGGCACAGAAAGGGGATGTGGGAGCTGGGGGCTTTGGCAACCCCCTCTGGGCAAATAGGAATTTCTTGGGAGAAAGCCCCAGTGCCAAGCATCCGGTTTGGATGTCCCTGGAGCATCCTTCCCCAGGCCCATTTTTTGGACATCAATCCCATATGCTCAGCACAGACGAGACCCATGGCACCATTTGGGACCTGCTCCAGGGTGCGGGGGTCAAAGGCTCCCCCTGCTGCTCCCTTCCCTCCAGGGCACTTACATGACGGAGATGTTGAAGGAGTTGGGGATGTAGGTGGGGCTGGGCAGGTGCCAGCTGCAGTAGAAACCCTTCGGGTAGTTGTTGGACCGGCACATCAGCACTGGCTCTTTCGGGGGGGCTGCGAAGGAAAGAGAAAGAGGAGTTGCTCATCGAGGTGGGGTTATCACCAGCTCCTAAATACGGGGATGTCCCTCCCCTCCCTGCTAGAAGGGGGACATGCTTTGCAAGGAGAGCCTCGTTCGTGTTCATCAGCTTGAAGCGTGTCCCATGTGTGCCGCTGAGGTCCACCATGAGACCGTGCCTTGGACTGTGCACAGCCGCTCGCCTCCTCCCCCAGCAGGTCGCCAGCTCTGACGAGATAAGGGGTGGCAGAGGAGGCTGGCAGGTACTGGGGGAAATTATCTTCAAGGCTGCTACAGAGACGTTTCTGATGGGGAGGAGGTGCTGCTCTCTTGACCCCATTAAGCTGCAGCGCTCACGGCTTTCTCCTCTGTATCCCTGGGGAGTGATAAACTTCTTGTTGAGGGATGATTCTCAGAAAGACCTGAGCTCCATAAAAGGACGGAGGAGGACTACTTATGGCAAGATGCAGAGGAACAGCCCGAAGCCAGCAGGGAAAATCCAGCTCTGCAGGAGGACTGGCTGTGTTAACGCTCTCAGCAGCGAGGCAGAGCATCCCAGCCCCACCGCAGGGACGGAGGAAGAGCTCTGCCTCCCAGGAGGCAGCCAGAGATGGGACAAGAGCACGCAGCGGGGAGCAGCCTACCTCTGGCCTTGTCAGATGGTCCTAGAGATTAGAGGCAGAAGAAGCTTTTACACCCAACCAAGTGCTCACGCTGCACTCGGCTTTCCGGACATACAAGCACGCTGTGATCTTTGCAGCAGCACAGCCAGAGCTGCAGGAAGTCGCTGTGAAACGCTGAGGGCTGGTGCATGCAGGAGGAGAAAATGGGATACCTTTCAGCTGATACATTTTGCCCTCACAGGTTGGTAAAACATTACCTGACTGACACTGAAGTCAGCTCCTCTCAGTACCTGGACACATGCATTGCTGAGAGCAGAGTTTGGCTCTCACTGCAGCACCTTGGCATGGTGCCTCGCCGTAAAATACACCCTCTGGGCTGAATGCAGCCCCCAGAGGGAAACTGAGGCACAGGGCTTGCATGTGCCCGGTCGCCTCAGGACCGGGCTGGATGGGGCAAGCAGGCAGCACGAGACCGGGCGGCAGCAGAGGCAAGGAGCAGGGCGAGGAGGTGGCAGCAGGGCGAGGAGGCTGCTCGGATGCGAGATGCGTGTTCCTCCTAATGGCTGTTTCAGCCTTCAGACGGCAGACGAAGGCCAGACCTTGGGTAATGAGCCTCCCAGGTAAATTATTCAAGCAGACCCTCTGCAGCTAAGCAGAGCAGCTAATCACAAGGCCAGAGACAACGGTCTGCTCCCTGCTATGGCTCCCTCCTCCTCTTCCTCACCCACCAGCCCTTTAACCCCTTCTGTGCCCCAGCAGATGCCCCCAGGGTGAGCCCGGAGCAAACACAGGACAGCATCGCCCTTTGCAGGAGGCAACAGGAAGGGTCTGGGGGCCCCGGGGGGTGTTTTGGCGGGGTGAAGGTGTGCAGGGGACTTCGGGACAGGCTTCGGTGTCCCAGCGACCGCGCGGTGGCAGTGTGGGCTAACAGCACCCACCCGGCACCCAGCAGATCGGGTCGGGGGCTGGAAACATGGCACTGGGGGGCCGGTGGGGATGCCGGGGGTGCTGCCATGCTCGCTGCTCTGCTCAGCACAGGGCACAGCCACCTGCACGACAGCAGGAGCCAGTTAGAGCCAGCCCAGGCTTCGGAGACAGGACACCCCCAAAGCCCTGCACTGTCCCATGCCCTACCTGCATGCTGTACTGCTGCTGACCTGCAGCTGGCCCAGCTGAGGGTAATTTATCTCTGTTGTCTCCGCTATTATGCCAGACCCAGCTCTTGGCAACCTGTGCCGACGAGGCTGGGTTGGCCTCACGTCCCCAGTTTGCTTGGCGAGGGAAAGGGGGCTGCCCACGCTGCCGCCCGCTTCCATCCCCGCTCTGCAGCAGCCTGGAAAGGTGCCGCATCTTCATGGGGAGTGCCGTGGGGATCCTGTGCACCTGGGGTGGTTTTACCCAGCTGAGCAGCGGAACTCCACCACAACCGCTCTCTCACTTCCCCTCCTCAAAAGATGAGGGGGAGAAAATATGATGAAAAAAAAAAAGGCTCAAGGGTTGAGATATAAGGATAATTTAATCAAAGGGAAAAGAAAAAAGAAAAGGGGAAAAAAAAAAAAACAAGCAAAGGCCACGCGGAAGCAAAGAGAGAAAGAAACTCTCCACTTCCCGTCACCGAGTGGTGTTCGGCCACGTCCTGGGAAGCAGGGCCTCAATACGCATAGCGCTTGTTCGGGAGGACAGACGTTTTCATAACGAGAGCCCCCCCCTTCTCCTTCCCCTTTCCCAGCTTTTATTGCTGAGCGTGACATCATATGGTACGGAATATCCCTCTGGTCGGTTCAGGTCAGCTGCCCTGGTGATGTCCCCTCCCAACAGCTGCTCACCCCCCCCGCCCACTGGGTTTGGGGGGTTTGGAGGGTCTGGGTGCTGTGCCAGCACTGCTCAGCAATAGACAAACACTGGTGTGGTGTCAGTGCTGGTCTAGCTACAAGTGCAGTGCACAGAGCTGTATGGGCTGCTGTGGGGAGAGTTAACTCTATCCCGGCCAGACCCAGTACAGCACCGCGCTGGGATGGGAGGCCCAGACGCAGCCCCCAGCCCCCGTGCTCGTGGCAGCCTCCACTGTTCGGCTGCGGTGCCTGTTGGCCAGCAAGAGGCGGAAGGGGAGCCCAGGAAGGGAGATGAAACCACCAAAGTTTCTGCCTCCGGCGTGCCTAGGCAGCATCCTCAGCCCACAGCAGCTGAGGGGACACTGCCTCACAAACCTGTCTCACCGCAGCTGTCACCCTCCCTTTCCAGGTGTCCTCCCGTTGCCTGGGGACACTCCCGCAAGCTCCTTCTCTCCAAAGAACCATCCATCTGGAGCAACAGGTGTTTTGGGAGGCCAATGTCACACCACTGCCCCACTCTCCATGAGTCTGCCCCACAGGAGAGCGCAAAGCCAGTCTGATGTGCCACTTGGAGATGTGACCGTGACACCACAGGAGCCACCGTGCCCACCAGGGAGGGGGCAGCAGGCCCCTCCTCAGATGTGACGGTGCATCAGGAGTAGGCTGTGGCCACCTTCTCGTAGCTGGTGGCAGGGTCCCCATCGCCCTGTGGCAGACGGTGGCCTGCAACCCTGTTCCTCTCCCCTCCTCAGCACGGAAAGGTCCTGGCCAGCACAGTTCATCCTGCCCATCAAAGGCTCTTACAGACAGCAAATAAAATAGCAGGCTCCAATCGATCCTGCACTCCATAATGCTGTCTTTGGAGGTGGGCCAGGCGGTCGGCTGATAGAGAGAGCAAGAAAGGCAGCGAAGGAAAACAAAGCCATCAAGGGAGCATTAAAGGCTCTTTCTGCCCTGAGGCCTGCGGAGGGCTTTGGGCAGTGCCTCTGGGTGTGCAGAGCCTGGCTCCAACCTTTCCCGTCCCACCAGGTTCATGTCCAGCTCTCAGCCCCTGTCACCCCCAAATCCAGCCCCAGCATCACACAGCCCCCTTGAGCCTGGGTGCCTCCGACCTCCGTGTCCCGCGTCCGCCCGGCGCACGGACACTTCTCCGGGGGACATGGGAGCGACCGCACGCAGCATCCCTAATCCTGGCAAATATTTACCTCCCTGTCGCCTCGTGGAGCTGCCAAACTCCATCAAGGCAGAGCTCCTTTCCTCTCGCTGCAAACACTGCCTGCCCTCTCTAATCTGTCTATTAACCTCTCGCATGGCAGGAAGCCACTTCTCCCACGTGCGCTGCTGACGTCCTCTCTGCAAGCCCAGGGTGGTTGATACCTGGGCCCTGGCTGCTTCCCGTTCCCCTCACCCCCTCTGCACAGCAGCTTGGGCTCCTGCTGCAAAAAGCTCCAGGGGGTGAAAGGGCTCATCCCACTTGCAAGCTGCGCAATGCCCCTGCAAAACGCAGATCTCTGCCAGGCAGTGAAATCTGCTCCATCAGGGTCACCGTCCCTGCAAACCCCGCAGAAGACCCGTGGCAGGGACAAGGTTGCTTTCCCAGTTATGTGCTGCCCTGGGCTGTGCATCCCTTTGACCGCTGTCTCTCCAGCTCGTTGGGAATTGCTGATGCCTGACCAGTGCCAGCACCTCTGCCAGGCTGGGGACAGCACAAGGACGGCCCTTGAGGATGAAAGCAGCCCTGGATGCCCTGGCACAGGCACAGGGTTTTGTCTCTCTCGCCACCTCTAAAGCCCAGTTGCCTTTGTACCCCGTGTCCCACTGTGCAGGGAAAAAGTGTAACCGATCCATTTTAGAAACCACTAAAAATGATCTACAATAGCTTTTCCTAGCCCTGCTAGGTCATGAGATAATGGACATTAAAATCGTGGCATTTTTATATATAGAAAAGTTATTTTAGGTCATTTTTAGAGGTTTCTGAAATGGATCAGTTATAATTTTCCTCTCCTGCTGAGGGCTGAATGTACTAAAGATGCCTTGTTCCACAGGTGGAGGGATACAAAAAAATAGTACCCATAAAACTTTTAAGAGGCCTCTAAAACACTTCTGTAGGAGGTATTTCTTCTCTTTCACTTGGGGCACATTCAGGCCCCGGGCTGCTGGGGGATACCGATGTTACAGTGCGCTCGCGGGATGACCTGCATAACTCATCATCCCCAGCTCGTGCCAGCAAAACCTCCAGGGCCCATGACAGCATCGTGTGCTCACGCCAGAGCTCCAGCCATTACACAGCCCGCGTGCGTGCATGCGTGCTACCCGCGCAGGGGACAGCCCCAGCACCAGGCTCGCTCCTGCCTCTCCTGTGCCTCGTGCCCTGCTGGTGCCTAAAGTGATGGGAAGCCCCCTCCACGTCCTCACCCGGTGGTGGTTTTTGCACCACTGCCACAACCAGCCCTGCCTTGCAGCTTTTCTCGTTTGCAAGCCGTAAGCATGTGCGGTTAAATAAAAATGCGCCCAGGTGGCCAAAAACAAAGCTGCAGCAGCTGGGGGCACAACGGGGACCCAACCGGGCTGGAGATGCCAACCCGGAGCATGTGGGGAGCGGAGACATCACCACTGCACGCAGGAGCAGCACGCCTGCACGCACACCTGCCCAGCCCCTTTTGTTCCACACAGACCGGCTGCAAACACCATGCATTATTTATCTAACACCACTTTTCCAAAATTGTATGTGTACAACAGGCTGGTATGAAACAACAGAGAAAACAGCGATGAATAAATCATATTTCCACTGCCCGGCTGAGCAGGGGAGCATCCATCAGCCGCACACGTTCAGCCTGCGCACTCACAGCGGCATGGCTATGGCTGGGACAGTCCCTTCTGCCGCCCCAAATGTCGGGACATGGCCGTGTCCCATTGCTGGAGCAAGGGAGGGAGGTGATGCTCCGACTGCGCTTCTCTTCGGTCTGTTACCCCTTGTCTGTGCTGTTCTTGGGGCCAAAAGGGTGAGGATGAGGAAGGGGGCAGAGCCCCAGAGGAGAGCAGCAGGGTGGGATTGGGAGCACGGGCTGTGCTCTGGGAACATCAGTTCTTATAACCACTTCTTCAAGAAACATTTTGCAAGTTTTTTTTTAAATTTTATTAATGTTGCAAATGTCATGCGAGAGAGAACGAGAGCCCAGGGATGCAGGGGCACAGAGAGAGACGGGCTTGTCCGTCACCGACCTCCTGGACAGCCTGGCACAACTGACACGGGACAGGGTTTCACTCCCGCCCCATCTCTCCAAGTCACTCTGAGCCACTCCAGCCTTAGCCAGGGACATTCTGGGGGCACAACCTCCCACTTGAAATTACACACCGAAAACAGGTGCCTCTGGAGCTGAAGCCGTCACAGGTGAGCACCAGAGATGCCCACATTCAGCCAGCGCCTGGTCGAGCCCCAAACCTTCCCATGACAGCATCAATGCACATGAAAAAGCTGCTGGCTTCTCTTCCCCTGGAGGTCCTGTCCAGGGACACCGTGGCCCTGCCGGTCTCTGCTGCAGGGACCTGGGGCTGTAACTGGAGTCCCCTGGCCCCACTGCCACCTAGGAGCCAGCTCCCCAGCCTTAAAGAGCAAGAATTTATTCCCCAGAAGGTGCTGAATAAAAGGCTAGACTCAGCAAAAGATAAATTTCGTAAAGGCCCTGTTTTACACTGATTAGGGCTCATAAACCAAGCTATGGATTTTCTCATTTCCCTTGCAGAAAATTCACACTGAGAGGCAGCGCTGTAAATTTGGGCAAGAGGCACGCGGCATTACTCACCCATAACAGAGTTCAGAGCCCTGCTTAAGCGCAAACGGCGGTGCAAGCTCCGAGCCCTAAATGCCGCCTCTCAGCAGGTTGGTGTGACGAGCGAGAGCACCCCAAGACCTGCAGATGACCCTCTCTGGGGTGCTGGGCTGGGTGCCGTTGGGACCACCATGCCGAGGGGGTGCTGGGCACCTCCAGCCTTCACCTGGGACCATGATGTCCTCTGGAGCCACCACGGCAGAGAGCTGCTCCCCACCAGCCCCTCCTCCGGCAGAAAGCACAGAGCAGCTTTGCTCTGAAACTGTATTAAATATTGAACAAAGGCAAGCAAATCTGTTATCTGGGATAATTGGGAGTAAATAAAACATTTAACCAAACCAAATGCAGCTGTTTCTACTTGGAGCCGGCACAACAGCGGGGAAGCCAGCTCAGCTACTCCGTGTCCTCGTTACGGCAGCTGATTATTGTTCTGTGTATAACGGTAGCACCGCCAGCCCTCGGATGAGGACAGGACCCGTGGCGCGCGGTGCTGCGTGCCCGCGAGGGGCAAGAGGCTGGTGGAGCGGGAGGGCAGGATGCGGCCGCCGGGGAAGCGCGCCGGGCACGGGAAGCCCTCGGCAGGGCTGGGATTTGCTCTCCAGCCCAGGGAGTTCACATCCAGGCCAGCTTTCCTCCCCCAACACCTCTGCAAGGAGACTTGCGTGTAACATAAACCATTTCAGAGCCAGGTCACTGGTTCGCACATAGCCCGGGGCAGGAATGACCAAACCTCCTTACCAGCTGCTCGGCAGCCTCTGGGACCCAGCGTGCCGGGCCTCTGGCCAGGTCCTGCAGACCTGAGGAGTGGGGTGGGACGAGGGGCTGTGGAGATCCCAGGGGAAGGTGCCGAAAAATGGAGCCAACGGCGGCCAAGGGGATGGAAAGCGTGTCCCTGGCCGCAGCACGGGGCTGGGGCATCCTGGGGTGCCTGGCTGCTGTGCCCAGCATAAGCAGGGCCTGATGAGCTTTTGCTTGCTCACCTCTGGGGTCTTTCCACCTCTGGGGCTTGGGGAGCAGAGCTTGATGCATCCCCTGCAGGTCCCACCCAAATGCTGGGTTTATCCCCTCTAAAATGGCTGAGAAGGATGCTGGGCAAGAAATCCATAGCGTTTTCCAGTCCCTGTCAAAATAAGCTCTGCTTCCAGGGGAGTTTTAACCATCCTTCCTCTCCAGACCCAGTGTGGGGTTGTATGCACAGTGCCAAGGTGACGCAGGGGCAAAGGGATTCCTTGCACCCAGACATGTCTCCCAGCACCTGCTCCTCACCCTAAAGAGCTCCTGGCTGGTGCACGTCGGAGCATATCACAGCCCCGACCTCCAGAGAGAAGGAGCTGTCTGCCTCGGTATCCCTCAATAAAAGGCTTGGACGATCGGTGCCCAAAACTGCCCCTAAGTGTTCGGTTTCTGCCGTGCCTGGTCTCACCGTGAGCCCCACGCAACCCTGGAAACTGAACCTGTGCAGAGCCCTGGAAACTTCCCCCAGGAGCTCAGCTAGAAGCGGGAGCGAGGACACATCCCTGCAACCCTGCAACCCTGCATCCCTGCCCCAGCTCAGCTGTGTGAGGTGCCTGCGGGGTGCCCCCAGGGCTCCCCAGCTGGTACTGGGGAGCCTGAGGGTCTGTGCCGCAGTCCTTCATGCCTGTGGGATTTGCCAGAGGGGACTCAGCATCCCCTTCTCCCTCTTTTCCTGGCTCCAGGCACAAAAACCCACACAATCTACACCGTGCAATTCCCTTGCCCCCTCCATCACCTTACTGAAAGTTTGTAAGCAAGCAATCCATCCTCCCCGCCTCTCCAGATGGAGAAGACAGGGAAAATACCAGGTGTAATCGGACGCAACTGAGACCATCGGCAGTTGTGTATCCTCGGCAAAGCTATCCCACCAGAACTCCTGGAAATTGTAAATTTATCCAGGAGGAGTCTCTGGAGGGAAGCTACAAGCACTTTGTCATGTACTGAGCAGCAGGTTAGCCACGAATATTACCAGCTATCGCTCCCAGCTGGGGAAGCGCAGACTGCCTCCGACAGCCAGTGCTTCTCCAAAAATGCCTCTTTTCCCCTCATCCTGCTCAAGCGGCAGCCTGGATGCATCACCACTCTGCACTGCTCACCCTGGGATGCTCTCCCACTAACCTAGGGATGGGGGGACCTGCTGGCAGAGAGGTATCTCACACCACAGGGGATGGAGAGGAAGAAGTAAGAGGTTTCTGGCACTCTGGAGGAGACGAAGGGATGTTTTTGTGCTTCTTGATGAAAGCATCCCCAGGACCCCGACTTGCATCCTCCTGTGCCCGTTCCTCAGCCCCAGGGACCACACAGCCCTTTGTGAGCGAGAGCCCTGGCCCCTGCAGCGCTGGTGGCTTCCTCACCCTGCCAGCTGGGAAACTAGCTGCAGACACCTCATGAAAATGGCTGGGCTGGAGCCAGAGGTCCCCCGAGAGATGCTGGAGTCAGCTGTAGAGAGCTCGCACATGACCAAAATGTGCCTCATACGGCTTCTTTCTGTGTTGTTCCCACCCCAAAACTGTGCGTGTCCCCGCAGCGGCAGCATGCCTCACTAGCATGGTTAGCAAAGCCACCTGGCTCCTTCCCAGATGTCCTTCCGCATAACATACCCTAGAAAATCTCAGCGTGGACCCTGGCGGGGATGGGACGAAGACGGACACCTCGGGGCTGTGGGGATGGCTCTGGCTGGTGCTGCTGCTCAGGCTGCTCAGGGATGCTGCCATCCCATTAATGACGTGTGCCTGAGAAGATGCTCAATTTGTCCCAGGAAATGAGGTCTCCACACCAGCACCTCACTGGCCACCCTCCTGCTTTGAGAAAACACCAGTCAGACACGTCGCTAACAGCAGGAGGGTCTGCTGCTCAAGCCTAAATCCTCCCCTGTGCTGATGGCACCATGGGGCAGAAGCAGGTGGGAAGAGGGAGCCCATCTTCAGAGCATCTCCGCAGCTCGCCCAAAGGGCATCCTTCAAGGAGATGAAAGCCAGGAGAGAGTTTGGCCATTCTGGAAGGGGTCAGCTGATGTACCAGCCCAGCTAGCACCATTGCTCGACCCAGACCCAGCAATTCTACTTCTCCCCCATTTCTCAGGAGCCACGCAGGAAAGCGGCTTCAGCTCCGCCGGCTTCAGGGGACAGGGGCAAAATTAAAATCCCTGGGTCTCCAGCATGGGAACACCAGGGGATTCTGCAGAGGATATGGGAACAACCTCTCCCAGGAGGAGCATCTCCCCTTGCTTCTTCACAAAGCTTCGAGGCTAGCTCCTATCCTGAAAGAGCTGCTCTATCCCCATTCCTAAATCCGCTTCCTTACTTAAATGCCTTCCTGTTACAAACCCAGCTCTACTCGCTCTCTTCACGTATGTCTTTTTTTTTATCCTCAGGCCTGTATTAGGCCCTGGCCTCATTCTTATCTTACGGCAATGAGATCCTTGGGATGATGTAAGCCACAAAAGCCCAGACATCACTGCATTTGGAAATAATAGCTGCATCCTTAACACAACCGACATTGAGGGAGGTCCTATTATTCAGCCCATCTGTAAAGAAACAGAGCTAAAAAAAAGGCTCTTTGCTTTATGAAAATGATGCTCATCTTCCTCAAATCCCATCTTGATAATTAAATCCCTGCAGCTGGCAACGAGCAAACCCCATGGGATGCTCCCAGTGCACACGACCAGGGCAGTGATGGCAGCTTGAGGGCTTGGGGAGCTCCTTCCCACCCGCCTGAGAGCCGGCACTCTGCAAAACAAAGTGAGAAGCTCTGAACAACTCGATTACTCCCAGTGACTGCTTTTGCCTGCTCTAATTGTCACCTGTAAAATCTTTGCAAAATTGTCTTCATTTCCTTCCCTCCCTGCTTCCCTCAGCTCAACTCTGCAATGAGCACCCCACCAAATTCCCTTAATCTCCCCTTTAGGTCATACAGCATCTTCTAATCCTTTAATCAATTTTCCTCTGCAGCCCCTGTAATTTATCGATGACCTTTTAATAGCGAGACACCCAGAAGTGAATGCAGTTGCCCTAAGCGCTTCGCCACCGAGGCAGTGGCACCACTGCCACCCTGCCCGGGCAGTGACAACCTGGGAGCCTGGCACCTTCTGTTCCCACCACCTGCTCTGCCCCTGGAGCATGCAGCCAGCAGACCTGGGCACAAACAGCCCCTTGATGTTTTGTTTAAAGAGAAGCAGCTTCCCAAGCACCCTCTGATTTGCTTCCAAAGAAGAACAAATAAGACGCAATTGTTTTGCAGATTTTTTTGCAAAATGCACCATTTTTTCTGCCCTCCTCCCCAGAGCAGTGGCTGAGTGAACTGGGTTGTTCACGCTGAGCTGAATGGCTACGAATTGGGAACAGACCGTGAGATCCAGGGACTGGGGTTGATTTCCCCTTCCGGAAAGCAGGAGTTTTGCAGGGAAGCTCAGGGCTTTCTTCCTTTGCCTTTTTCCCCCACCCTCCAAGGTCAAACAGTCCTGGACTCTCAATAAACTGTCTTAGGGGCTCCAGAGGATTTCAGGAGGTATTTGATAGGATTTCTGCAGGCTTGAAGCGTGACTTCACAGGTACGGGGGGAAATACCCAGGAGCTTTGGAGGGAAATATTAGAGCCACTGAAGGATTTTGCTGCACTCTGAAGCACTGCACAGAAAATTGCAGGAGAAGAGCAAGTCCCACAGTCCGGACCTGGCTCTGAGATCGGCACAGAGCCTGTGGCAGAAGGATGCTGTCGTGTCCTGGCTCGGGCAAGCCCTGCTGCCTGAGTAGTACTCCGTAGAACTGCTCCTTGCACTGCAAATGCCTCCTGCAGCAGGGACAAGTCTCCCCTCAACACAATCGGGTGGCTCAGCATCCTTCTGAGATCAGGGCAGCAGTGGGGACAGGTCTGAGGGCAGGGGCTCGGCAGCGGGTAAGAGCTGCAAGGATGTGCTGGGGAAGAACAGGTGGGGCAGGGCAGTCCTGGATTTACCCAAATACTTTGCTATCCTCTCCTGGAGCAGAGAAAGCAGCTCTGGCTGGGTTAACGCTAATGCAGCGGAGTCTGTCCTGTGGTGTACGTGCCACCAGCAGCATGGGAAGGAAGGCAGCATGCCCGGTGATAGGTGGGTAAGTGCTGTGACACGGGGTTGAACCTGCCAGGGGTGAAGCCCAGGATCCAGTACCAGAGGATTTGGGGTTTGTCTGTAAGAGGGAGGTGCTGGCAGCACAGCTTGGTACCTGCCCCGTGCCAGCGGAGTTGCACATGGGCATTTTCCAAGAGTGGTTCCCACAGCTCAGCCATGGCCCGGCGTAATGAAATGCAAATGAATTTTGAGGACACAGCTCACACACGCATCTCGGTGCCTGCGTCTCCTGCTTTCTGCACTAATATGGGCTGGAAAAGCAAGAACTGGGGAACGACCCAGAGGGCAGAAGCGTGGTCTTTGTCTCTCCTCCCCACCCCAGTGCTTTACTTGGACTCTTGGGGAAGTTTGTAGCTTGAATGCAGCCCTCGCTGTGAGCCAAATGGGTTGCAAATGTATTGGCATGTGTTGTGTCATCTGCAACGGTTAATAGGATCCATTTTCCAAGGAAGGAGAAAGAAAAGGAAGAAGAGGGGAATGCTTAAATCTGCAAAACAAATGTCCATCACCCCTTCTGAAGTGCTAAATCCGTGGCAATAGATTATATATGAAAGGTTGGTCTAGAGCAATAATCTGCCAGGGCTCCTCACAACAATGCAGCTGGATTCAGATGTCAAACTAAAATACTTAGCACTTAATACTCTCAAAGCCTTGTACAAAGAATGGATGCGATGCAGGCCCCGGTGGGGTTATCAGGAGATTTGTCTCTGATTTCACTGGCAACAGCCCCATTAACACACTAATTTTCGGCAGAGGGCAGGGGACCACCCCGCCCGGTGGCACCTACACCATGACCCAGCTCTGCGATGCTGTCTCTCATCCAGCATCGGTCGCAAAGCTGCGGAGAAGCGATAAATGGGAGAAAAGCACCCAGTGACACCTGGCAGCCGAGGAAACAGAGGTGCTGAGCAGCCAGAGCATGGCCACGAAGGACGGATGGGTGACCAGTCTGTCTGCTAAAGCACTCTGCCCCGCAGGCATCTCCCCGTGTGAGCGGTGAAGCGGGGTGCTCGAGCCCCGTCCTCCCTCCTCACTCACCCGCCTTCCCCTCCGCCCCAGCAGATGTTCTGGGTCCTGTTCCCCGGGACGGATCCCGGCTTGATTTATTACTGGACGTGACTTCTGGAGTTTGTCAAAGGCACCCGCCCCCCCTCCCCTGCCTTTCCCCACACCCTTCCCATTTTGTTTTACGTTCACTTTGTGGTCTCCCCACCATAGCTTGCAATAAACAGAAACTCATTTCCAGTATAAACAACTGCACACTCTGCCCCAGCGAGCTGCACGACCCTGCCTCTCCAGCTCCCCACCCCGTACTGCTTCGGGCTCTGGGAAAACTGTTTCTTCCTTCTGTTTTTTTTCACCCCCCACCCTCCTGGCCCTTTGCATTTTTTTCCCCAAGATTTATAACGTGCCAGCCGGAGTCGGAGTGGTCAATCCCACTCCACGTCATGTACGTACTATTAAAAGTAACTCTACCGCTACATTTCAGTAAGGAAAGACACCCGAAATCTCTGTGCAGAGCACACACCGAAGAGTTGTAATGGGAGGAAGGCTCTGCCCGAGGCTTAGCCCTGAGATGAGGGCGTTGTCCTGAGAAAGGCCTCTCAAGATGTGAGATGCCTCCTGAGACACAAAACAGGGCTGGATGTAGGAAACTGGAGTGGCAGGCGTTGGGACGTGCAGGGATGCCGTGCAGGGATGCGCGGGGGCCAGGCTGTGCTCCGTGCCTGGCTGCGGGGCGGCTGCTGGGATGAGGCTGTTAGAGATCCTGCACCGCTCCTAACCCGGGGCAGTTAGTGGTGACGGTGCTACACGGAGAGGTGCTGATGGTCTTCCCAAGGTGGGTCGTGCCTCGGCAATCGCTGGGACCTGCTCACAGCACGCTGCAGTTTCAGAGCCCATTTCCCTGCATGGCTTTAATGAAATGACCCCATGTTGACCATTTTTGGCCCAGAACTTGTTTCTGCTCAAACAACCGCAAGCTTGTGCTTGTCAGACCCAGTGATACCCTCCTGGCGTCTTTCGCCCAAGTGTGGGACAGAGCCTGCCCTCCCTGAGTCCCACATGAGGAGGGATCAGAGGGCAGCCCAAGGGGAGCCAGGCCTGGGAGAGAGGCTGTACAGGGAGCATAGCCAGCACACTCGCGCTAGAAAGCCCCTTAACTTTGCAAACACGATGCTCATTAAATGCCTTCATCACCCAGGGTGGGCATGATGTGCAAAACCAGGATGGCACCAGCACTGTGGATGGAAAGCGTGTGCTTGACCCAACTCTCCTGACCCTCTGTCCGTGGAGGCAGCCGAAGCTTTGCTGATTCAACCAAGGAAAAGGCGAATTTTTTTGGCACGTGGGTAACTAAAACCTGGAGGATCTCACCAAAGGCTGCGGTGGATTCCCTGCCACTGGAAATCTTTAAATCAGGGCTGAGCATTCTCCTAGCTGCTCTGCTGCCCTTCAGTGAGGTGCCTGAGCCATGCAGCGGGGTGGGGGGATTGGCAGCAGTCCCCCACGCCAGGGGTGTGCCGCAGGAGATGCACACACCTGCCCCTGCCACGGCGTGAGGACGTTCGGCTCAGTCACTGGGACAAGCCAGCCCAGTACGACCAGTTTTTTAGGAGCTAGACATTTAATTCCAGGCAAGGAGCCGGTCAAAGCAGCTGATGGTTTCACTTCTGCTAGGAGATTAAAACAAACACGGAAATGAGGTGCGTTAGTGGAAATCTGAATCCAAGTGGTTTGGCCGGGGAGTATCCCAGCACCGCAAACCGGCCTCTAAGAGTGCTGGTAATATCCAGATCCCTGCAGCGGATGCTGTCTGACACCAGGCTCGTGGCACTCTCTGCTGGGACTCACTGACAGTAGGGCTTGTGCAGCCCCGGGCAGTTGGGTTTTGGCTGCTTGTCCGGTATCTCTGTTGGTTTTGCACCATCTGGGGCTTGAAGTTGAAATGAGCACCTCGAGGTGTCTGCGGAGCACCAGGTCTCCTTTGCAAGGCTGCAAAATGCTCACCGTGCTGCACGGGCAGCATCACTCCTGCGAGAAGGTTGCGTTATTTGGAAGAAAAAACATGCACATCATTTATGGGGATGTTAAACCCCGTGTGGAGTCCGAGTGCAAGTGGAGGCCATGGTACCATGGAGCAGAAACCCCACACAAAGCACCAGGCACCTCCCAGCCACAGCTCCTGCAGTCTGCCCACTCCTAGTAGGGGCAAAATTCGCAGCTGTAGCAAGCGGCAGGCGGGTTGCCCACCTTCTCAGTTCTGTAATCCTCCTGAGACAACCTCGTGGGCAGGATCCTGGCTGAAGCAGCATCTCTGCTCACCCGCTGCAACGAAGCCTGATTGCTCTGGGCGAGCCTTGCCCGCGATGCAGGCTGCTCGGTACTGGGCTGCTGGCTGGCCCCAGGGAGGCTGTGTCCTCGCAGAGGGAGCTGCTCCAGGCGTTTTAAGTTCCCTTGACCAGGATCGTGCTGGGTGACAGAGGTCTGGTAATGCGAAGCGACCTCGGCATGGCCACGCTGCAGGTCCTGCAGATGGTCCGCCCATCACATTTGATGGGAAAGCCGAAGGGCACAGGTGGCTTCTTCCGCAAAATGCCAGATTCCTATGCACAGTGATTGGGAGGAAACATTCATTTAGAGAAAAACACATGCGCAAAGAAACCTTCAAGCAGAAAAATCTTCTGAGCGGAGAAAAACTTCTGTTATGTGCTGAGACTCATTTTCTCTCGACAGCTTGGCTATTATCTTGTATCCTGTCCCCTTTTGCTGCTAGGACGGCACGACATGACCCCATATCATGACGAGAGCAGTTGGTGTTGCAGCTGGCCGTACCACGGCACAAGAGCTACAGATGGCTACAAGGAGCTGTGCGGGTGTGCCGGCCTCCCTAACGACAAATCCATAGCCATGGATTAACTGTCTGCTGCGATAGCTGGTAGCATTTCATCAGCCTTCACACCCCATTGATAAAAGCACTCCTGGTATGCAGGGTGGCCAAGAAACCACTCTTCCTCTTTCCTATGGATGAGCAGCTGAAGCTGTTCCCAGCTGGCTGGAGCCCCTTAGCCTTTGCTTTATCCACCCAAACCGAGCATCCTCGGCGTAGTTAATCACGGCAAGCGCCGAGGCAGCCGAGGCCACCGAAACCCGTGCTGTTCAGTGACCCTAGGGAGGAATGTGGCTGACTCACAGCATGGGAATCCGACCTCCGCTGTGGCCCTGCTGCTTGCTGAGATCACAGACATCCATCTCCTGGCTCCACAGCTCCCAGTAGTGCTGGAAATGGTCCGGCTTGCCCTCTCGGTCACAGCGGGTCAGGCCTCTAACCTCACTGCAGCGATGCTCTTCAGGCATCCTGGTGCGTGCTGCACACCCCGGCGCAGTGCCTGCATCCCGGTCCCCATCCCCATCCCTACTCCCAGCCCTCAGGCACCAATCCTGTCTCTCTCGAGCATGGCATTTGCAGCTAGGAAATGCTCCAAGTGTGCCAGTGTTGCAGCTCTGCTGCCTCTGATTCTCCTCTAAGTGACCCACAGGGTCGCGTTAGAGCTGCCGTTCCAGTGATTTTTATTTAAATCAATATCTTCCGTGTTATCCCTGAAGCGCTCGCTGCCAATAACCTCTCTCCTCTCCCAGGACGACTTCAGCCGCAGTCAGATCTGCCTTGCTCTGCACAGGGCTATGGGCTCTTCACGCTTCTTTTCCTCTGCAGCTCCCCCTCTCTCTTTCCTCCCGTGCAGCTGCCTCTCTCCATCCATCTCCAGCTCTCCACAAACATCCCCCGCTTTCGGAGGCTTTGCTGGGTATCAGGGCACCATGGGGAAGGTGAGTGTTTTCCAGGCACAGCTAGAACATCTGGCGGTGAAGCTTTTTCCTTGCATCCTGGTGTGGCTGACGGCCCGGCCCCGATTTTGCTTACTGATCTCCAACACGAAGCAGCTGTATTCCTCCTCGACCTGACAGACCCGTCACTCCTGCAGCAGCATTGTTGGTTGCAAGAATAAAACCTGAAGCATTTCTGCAGGTCCCTGGGTCTGATTCCTCCTGTCCACGCTGCCTGGGAACACACTGCCTTGATCCCCGGTCACGGGATGCAATTCAGCCCCTCCGCTGCTCACAAATACCTGCCACACTCCCAGCTTCCAGCCACCGTAATGGGTGGAGGGACCTCTGAAAAATCTGATTTCCAGTGGGAATTGCAACAGCAAATCCCCACGTATTTTCACTGAGCAGCAGGTTTTCAGCTGGATGCATGGCTTTTGAATCACACCTCTGCGACCCTTCTCATTACTACTGGCACATCCTAGGCCTGCACTTGCGGCTGTGCAATTGCGTGTGCATCTCTGGGGAGAGCCGAGGTTTGTCTGTCTGGCATTTCTCATTGCAGAGCGTGGAAGGAGTCTGGGTCACTTGGTCACCGGAGTCAGCAGAAAGGGGCAGGGTAAATCCCCCAGAGATGATGAGCTTCTGCTAAACACGCAGAGCAGGAGAAACGTCCTGGTTTCCCGACATCTCTGAATTTACAAGAATAAATCCCTTCCTCGTTCATCTGAGCAAATGAGGATGCTTTCCTATCAGAGCTGGAAGGTTTGGCGGCTCCTTCCCCTGTACAAGCGTGGCTCGGTGTTACAGCCTTAGGGTGACAGTCCCATGGCTGGGGACCCGCTCGGAGAACTGAGATGCGGCCCCGAGCCCCCGGGACATGCTGCAAAGGCACGGTGCTGGGCATGGCCCCGGCTCCAGCCCCTGCAGCTGCAGCACCAGCTTCCCCCAGCATGGTCAAAGCCAAAACCAACAGAAGAAAAAGCGAGGCATAAACCCGTCATCGCCATGGCACATCAGCACGTTATGGATTTCCCATGTCAAAATAATGGATCCAAACTCGCGCTGCCGCCCGGCCTCCAGAAGGGCAGCGCCGCTCCTGCCCATAGATTATGTTTGATGAAACCGAGTTAGTAGCGTTTTTATCTGTCAATTAGGAACCATGAAACAGTTATTAAATAGAGTCAGAGCCCTCCTTGCTGCTCTCTTGGGCAGTGCAGGAGACACATAACAGCCTGTAATGAAGCATTAAGCAGCAGCAGTTTTGTTTCTGATAGGATTGGAAATGATAAGTCAGCGAGGCATGGCCGGACAGGGGGGAGCGGGTCCCTGGCTCAGTGGCCACATACCAGCAGCTGCTATGGGGAACATCCAGACTGAAATTTTTCCCCACTGCCCCAAAAAGAAGTCTCGGCAGGACCGCTGCCTTGCTGCATCTGCTCACTCAGCCCAGGGACTGGGCTGCGTGCAGGCGTGGAGATAACACAGGCACACTCCGCTTCTGGAGGTCACCAAATGCAGGGGATGCTGTCACAGCCCTCCGGCTGCAAGTGCAACGCCCTGCTTCCCTTCAGGATGCTGGCACAGCCTGGGGCCGAAGCTTTTCCCCAGGCTGGGTTGGGATGTAAATCATAGCTGCTTACCTGCCCTCAGGGCTTGCTGCCCAGAATTCGGCACAGGACAAAGGCCCAGCAGGGTGGTGACCCTGCGGAGAGGGATATCGCAGGGAGGGCAGGTGCATCATCCTAGCATGGGATGGGGAAGGAGTAATGACAGGCAGGGGCAGAGATAGGCGGTCCTGGCGTCAGGAGATGCATTTACCCCTCTCCTTCCCACCGCTTGTGTCTCGGGGCTTGGTAAGCCCCGGCCCTACCCTGGCAGCTCTGCACCCACGCCAGCCCCAGGGTGCCCAGGAGGGTGCTTGCTCACCCACCCATTGCCTGCCCAGCTCATGCAGCGACACCCAGAGGCAGCGCCCACTTGCACCCAAGGGGACACCCAAACTGCCCTCCCCACACCCTGCTGTGGGGAACACCACGGATCCGGCCACGCCAAAGGGTTTCACACGCTTGTGTCGGCTTTGCAGTTTGCTTGCTTCCGACAGAAACACAACAGCACCACTGGTTTTGCTTCTGGGGATTTAAAGTGAAGGGTCAAGTTTCCAGGGCTTCCCTTTAGGAACTCCCTTTGATTTCCTTAAAACACAGATCTCTTCAAGCAAGAATAAAACAATCAAAATCTTGAACCCAAGTGCTTAATTCTCTAACTTCCTGATTCACCCAAAATTCTCATCTGACTTCTAGAGCATTTTTCCAAAGTTGCCAGTGAACTGCAAAACCCATTCATTCCCTCTTTCCCTCTGAGGGCAAAACCCTCAGGAATCCCTCCCCCAAAACTGGCATTTCAGTGCAATAAGGGTGCCCACCAGCTCCTTATCCAAATACCAGCCTTCAGAGAGCAGAAGGGAAATGCATCGGGGGCCAGTTATGCTGGCTTACTGCAAGCCAACACCATCCACACCTCTTTTCCCAGGGATCTTGCAGAGTTTTGGTGTTTGCAAGCTATTAAGGGACTCCCAGATAAGTTGCACCGCTGCACCTGAGTCTACAGTCACAGCATCCCTGTGGTATGGTCTGCAACACCCAACCTTGAAGCTAAGCCCTCTCCTTTCCTTCCAGCCATGCAGAAATGACAGCGAGACCTCAACCCCGCAGAGATCTGAGCTTGAAGAAACGTAGCTATAGTAACAAACCGCTTGGGGCTGCGAGGAAATGATGGACAGGTTTCAGCCTGGCAATGGGAGGGATGTCAGTACCCTGCATCCTGCTCAAATGCAGCCGGTGGGATGCTGGGAGAGGGACATAGCCTTTGCAGCCCTGCAACAGGAGGATGCTGCGCTTGCTGCACCTCTCCAGCAGACAAACAGAGGCCCCAGGCTGCTCCTCAGGGATCAGCCTCCACTTTCAGAAAGCAGCCAAGTGGCAAAACAATGCCACAGCCTCCCAGCAGCACCACAGAGCTGCTCAGCCAGCAAGGAAAGCTGGGGGTGGGATGCAGGCTGGGAGCCCCGCATGGGCTCTGCAATCCCAGAGTGAGCATCCCGGGCTGCCCCGAGGGGCTGCAGCCAGGCCGGCACTTCCCTGCCTGCTGCGTACCCCAGGGGGGCTCCTGGGGGCAGGGAGAAGGCGGCCAACCCCCCCCTCCCCGCACCTCCCTGGCCTCCCTGAAATTTGCCCGAGAACAAACTCTCAGGGATTAGCGGTGGCCACATCCTGGTGTGAACAATATTAGGAGATTATGAGATTAGAAATACCGTTTATGCCGAGAGGAATAACTCTAATTCTTATCTGATTGTCTACAGATGTCAGCAATCAAAGCGCCTCTCTCATGCAAAGCAGGGAGCGCTGCAGGGCGGGAGGTGACCAGGGCTTGGCCCCCTCCTAGCCAGAGGAGAGCCAGCTCCTCCTGCCACTGCACGCCCGCATCGCCCGCCTGCAGATTTAGTTTCCTTCCAGGGGAGAAGTTGCTCGGCAGCAGGCTGCATCTGCCTCCTCTCATGTCCCCGCCACACTGCCCACCCCGTGCAAGCTCCTGGGACAGTGACGCTACCCACGAGCAATGCCAGCCCGGTCTGCTCACGTGCCTCAGTCATGGGGCATCCTGGCCAGTCTGCTGTCCTCTACTAACTCCTCCTGCCCTAGGGTGCATCCCTCTGCACAACATCCACCGCTTTGGACACGCACTGCAGGCTGCACGGCTTCCCCTGGGCGATGCGCGGCTCTTCTCACTCCCGGAGGGGCCAGAGGGCCCCGTGAAGAAGAGACGAAGAACCCCAACCTCACCCTACGCCCTCGTGGTGCCCCTCTGCACCCTCGGGGCCTGCTCTATGCAGAGTCGGGGTGCTGGGAGCGCTGGGGCTCTCAAGGCGGTGCCGCCGGCACGGCTGCTCCCCGGGCTCGCCGAGCACTTTGTGCCACCCGGATTCCAGCTGGGCGGGAGGCAGCTCCTCCTGGGGGGCCCGGGAAGCTCTGCCCAGCCATTACGGGAGGTAAGTGCGTCTGGGCACGCTGTGCCAAGCTCCTGTCTGCACGCAGGAGGCAGAGCTTCGCGGGGAGCCGCTCCCCGCGCCGTCTGACGGCACATTATCTCCGGCCGGCTCCTCATCTAAAGCTCTCTGTCAACTCCTCCTTTGGAGAAGCACCAGCTATCTCAGAGGGCACAGTGCGCACGGGGCATGGTCTCGGCCCCACCTCAAGCATGGAAATGCAACATCCTCCAAACGTCCCGAAGCCCAGCTCTGCACCACCAAACACCAGAGGCACATCGTCGGGGCACAGATGAGAGAAACAGCGGTCGCAAAGCTAAATCTGCAAGACAAGGATACGCATCTTCCTTAACTCACAGGCTTGAAGGCCACGGGAGAAAATTAGTTCATCTCACCTGACCTCCTGGGTTGCACAGGCCATTACATCCCTCCGTTACCCCTCCACTGAGCCCAATAACTCGTGTTTGACTGAATCATCTTTCAGAGAGGCAGCCAGCCTTGCTCTGCAGATAACAAGCAGCAGAGGAGCCACCACTGCTTTTGGCAGTTTGTTCCGATGCTTAATCATTTTTTCTATTAAAAATATGAGCTTCATTTCTAATTTGAACGTGGCTGTGCTCAGCTTCCAGTCATTGGCTCTAGTTATGGCTTTGCTTGCTAGTTTAGTACCCGGTGTCTTCTCTGCTTGGAGGCAATTACCAGACGGAGTCGGGGCATATTTCCAGCTCTTTTTGAAGCCACTGAGCAGACTATTTTAAGTCCCTGCTCCCTTCTCATCCTTCTGCACTTTCTCTGGTTTTCCAAGGTCCTTCTCAAATTACTCACCCCAGAATAGAATGGAATGGAATGGAATTGAATAGAATGGTTCAATTGGAAGGGACCTTCAAAGATCATCTAGTGCAACTGCAGTGGGCTGCAATAATGTCCTGGACCTGATCCGCAGTGAAGTAAAATTGCCTCCTCCTTGGACATACGCAGCGTTCGGTAGAGCTGGCTCAACTTTTGCTCCAAACGCAGCCCCAGCTTGGTCTTTTTGGCCGGTGTGTCCCAATGCAATCCAACAGTTTGGGCTGTCTCCATTCTGGCACTCTCCCAAAAGAGGTATCTTCTTTGCCCTACGCAATTTTGCTTTTTTCATCATAATTAAGCCCTGAGGTGCGTGGCAGCACAGCCTTCCCGCCCCTGTCAGCCCGGGCAGCTGCTCTGCTTGCCCCTGAGGCTTGCCCTGAGCCCCAGGCGATGGGAGATGGGAAGCAAGTGAAGGGAATGCAGCGAAGTTACGCCTGCACAGACTACGTGTCACAGCAGCTTAAGGGCTTTTTAATGACAGTAAAGAAGCCCACCACTCTTTTTCACTTCTGAACAAAACTCTCAGCATCCTGCACAGGTCAATGCAGCAGTCACTGGCAGCCCTGGGGAGGGTTGCAAATGCAGTGCTGCCCACTAGGGCAAAAATTACACCCAGAAACGCTGCCTTTTCAGACAACAAATGAGCGCTACTTCCCTTCCTGTGTCCCTGGAGGTGATGGGACTGTTGTTGCAAGTGTGGCAAGTCTGGTTTGCAAACACAGGCGTGCGCCCAGTGGCCCTGTGTCTCCACCGGCACTCGCAGCAAGGAGCAGCCCTGTGCTCTTGCACAGTCCCCTACAACCCAAGCCAGCAGTGTTTTCCCACTTGCTTCACATTAATGTGAATAGCAGTGGGGGGGCTTGGGACCTGCTACTGCCCTCCGTGCTCACTTCTCCAGGAAGAGTTCAGGGACCTGATCCGGGACTTTATTTCACCGTTTATGACCAATGCAGCAGGTCAACTGGAGGTATAGAAAATCCTCCCTCCCCAGGTCTGTGGTTCTGTCCCTGATGCAGACACCGTAGAGGCGACACAAGGGAGCTCGCCCCACTTCGGTGCATCTTACTCCAGCACAGAATCCCCCCTTCTGCCAGCATACACTGCATTTTCCTTCGGAAAAAAGCTGTGGTGAAGTTTGCGTGAAGCAAACTCCCGCAGCGTGCACCCTGCTCCGGTGCGCTCTGCTTGCTGCAGGTGCTCGCCTTGGGCAGGCTGGGGAGCCCCGCGCCGGGCTTTGCTCCAAAGCGAAGCTGGAGGAAACCCGCCGCACCTGTGCCCAGGCTGTTTATGTTGGAGCCCGTGCAGGCTGGAGCTGCAGATGATTTGGAGACCTGCCTCTGTGCAAGAGCAGCAGACCGGCAGCTGTGCCGAGAGCCCCGGTGGGCTCCCTCCTGCAGGGAGCCAGGCCAGCGCGAACACCACCCACGCACTCGATAGCGCCTCAGAAAGAGGCCAGCCCCTGTCCCTGGGACCCTCGTGCCACCCTACCCACGAGCCAGAGGCCACCCCTCGCAGGGCCTTTTGCGGCCGTGCCAGGCCTGGCGCGGTGCAGAGCATCCCCTGCAGACGGCACAGCGGGCTTAGCTCCACACTTCCCACTGCACAGCCCTGCTGCCCTGGGGCTGGCGGTGTGGCACTGCTGCTGGACCCCCCCCTGGGGGTCCCGAGGGCAAAGTGGGGGCTCCTGCTTAGATAGGAGGGACTGGGAACCGCTGCCAAGAGCAAAAGGGAAGCAGAAGTAAAGCCACAGCCACGCTCAGACAGCTCCGGCTCGCTCAGCTGGGCAGCAGGAGGAGGAAGGACAGGAGGACAGGCTGGGTGAGGGAGGTTGTTGGAGGAAGGGGAGCTGCTTGGTCTGTGCTTTGGTTTCCCCTTCTACCTTTTGTTCTGGTTCTAAATCCCCAGGATAAGCAGAGGAGAGAGCAGAGCCCTCCTCTCACATCACACCCTGTGGGGGAAAGGGAGGAAGAGGACGAAGAAGCTGATGAGGACAAAGAGCCTTTGCAGAGGGCGATTGCACCTGGCTGGAGACCCGGGGAAGTCAGGGATGGAGGGGTAAGTGGCTGGCATCCGAACACGGAGCGGAGGCAAATCCTGCACTGGAGGCAGGAATATTTCCGTGGGCATTGCACGCAACCGAGCTGGGGCATCACGGCCATGCGTGGACACGCACCCTAGGACACGTGGGACACAGCCAGCCCCTCCCGGCGGAAGGAGGGTGCCCCAAAACCTACAACGGTGCTGCCCAAGGAGCTCCGGTGCACATCACCTCCTCTCCCTGTCCCAATTCCTAGAGGCTATGCCTGCTGCCATGCACGCGTGGGCCAGCAGCCCCAGGGCAGCCGCAGGATGCAGTGTGCTCATGTACAGGCTGTGGCGAGGAAAACAGGCAGGGTCAGGAGCGCTCCGCCAAGGCAGCCCGACACGAGTTGGAACTCCAGTTGCGGCAAGCGAGACTGCTCCAAGGGCTCAGCTCGGGCTCCTTGCTCCCCTGCAGCTTCCTGGCACAGGCCTGTGCTGGTGGCACAGCTGAGAGACCTCCTGGCCTTTGGAGAGAGCCAGCAGCATCCCACTCCTCTCCCTACACGCCTGAGCTCAGCTGTGCAAGAAATCAAGTTTCCTCCATGGACCTGACTCCGGTCTGGCCCTGGTTTTGCGGTCACTTTGTCCCCTGCACCTCTGGGCTGGGACAAACGGCCCCTGCGCCACCAGCTGACAGGCTGCCGAATCCGGTACCCGGTGAGCCACTGGGGAGAAGGACAAACAGCACGATGTTATCCACATCCCGCGCTCGGCAGGCTGTGCACGGCTCCCGTCGGTGCAGAGGAGACCATTCTGGAGAGAAAACAAGCAGCCGTCACCCCAGGGACGGTATCATAAACCATTTTAATAAGGCATTTTTCTCCCCCCCGCCCCGCACCATCCCAACTCAAGCAAACACTGTCTTGTTTAGTTGGCAGCAAACGATAAAGACCCCCAGGGAGCAGAGGAGGGGGAGAAAAGGGACATCTGTTTAGAGCATTTCTACTGCGTGGCTCTCCCAGGCTATTTCTATCTCTTCTTGTCAAAATTTATCAACTGCGTAATTGTTTAAACAGCATTAAAGTGCTTGGAGCAAGAGCAACTGGAAATTGTCCTGCAGTTGCCTCTGGTACCGATGCTGACAGCTCGGGAGGGGACTGGGAGAGAAGGGATCCATCGGGCATGGGAACCCTCTGACTCCTTTTCCGGGGGGGAGACACCACCCCATCTTGCTAACAGGAGGAAAATAATCTCACTTTACTCCCTTCTCTGCTTTCCAGACCCAAGACTCTCTTCCCTCTCCTCTCCTCCCCTCCCTGACCACACGGACCTGCTGTTAGCACACATTTAGTCTTTTAAATTATTTACAGCAGACGCACCAGCTCGGGAAACCATAGCTAATGACAACGTCTTTCACGCTGAAGTACACTGGGTGCTGCCCGCACCCGCCCCGAGCCCTGCGGGGTCTTGGCTGGGACCTTACCGCCTGCCCTCGGATCCAAGCCACCACCAGCACTTTTGGAGAGGGATGAAGGAGCACTGGGAGCGGGGACAAAATGAGGATTTATTGCCACCTTTCCTCCTCTGGGATTGGTTCGGTAGCATGGTTATCCCTTCTCCTGCCATGCGGGAGGGATGGGGCTGCAGGGAAGGCAGACAGTCCCCACCACGGGGTCTTTGCACCTCTGGGAACACCATGTGGCAGATGCCCACCACCACCAGGATCTCTGCAGCCATACCCCACGGCTGCGGGGACAGGCGGTGGCTGGGCCCTGTCCCTGTCCTCCATCACCGCCTGGAGCTGGGGACCCACCGCGGGCGGGCGGCAGGAAGCTCACGCTAAATATTTTGACAAGGGGCACTTAGGAGTGACCGAGACGAAATCCTTCCCAGCACAGAGTCCAGCATAAGCAGAGCCCTGTGCCAACAGCATGCCCCCCTGGCACGCACGGCCCCAGCCCGTGGCCACTGTCCCCCGGCCAAGGCATCGGGAGGCTTCATCCCCGCTGCACCGCATGTCCCAGGGGCTGTGGGAAGTTGTTTAGACTGGCCTTGGGCTTCGTTAATTACCAGGCTGGTTTTGTCATGTTAACAAGGATAAACAAACCTCAGAAGAGCGGAGGAGGCTGCACTGCCATCCGACTGGGACATGGGATGACAGCACGGTGCCGTATCCGTGCCGTGTGAGGACAGGGCGGGCGTCCCAGCACGCTGCCGAGCCCCGAAGCCCTTCCTCCTCCTCTCCTCCCACCCCATCCCAGGGGAAGGGGGGTGCTGGCGGGGAGAAGCAGGTTAGGAGCAGACGGCTGCAAGCAGAGGATGGGCAGAGAAGTATCCAAAGTCGGACTCTGGTCTCCAGCGATATGACCCAGTGAATATGAGGTCCCAGGAGAAGCGGTGGCTTCGCCGCTTCTCGGTGCTCTCATGCCACGGGACGCTCCTGCTGTGACTCAGGCTGAGGGTGAAGCTCTCCATAGCAGCCAGCCTGCCATGAGCTCAGCGGTCGCTGTAGTCAAGTGCGGGGCCAGGTCCCTTCAGGTCTCGAGGACCCAGGACCTCGCACGTGCCGACCACCTCCCGCCCGTGCTCTGCCCTGGGGCAGACCCGCAGGCGCTGCGAGCCCGCGCCGCGGCACCTAATAAATGCCACGTGCCGCTCCGCTCGTGCTGAGCCCCACCGCCCCCAGCTCCCATATGCGCAGGGGGGCCGCAGGAATGGGAGAGGGGATATTTTTATTGTTTCTGACACCGGCTGCCCCAGATTATCATATTTTACGCGGCGAGCCAAGGAAGCATCACTCTGCTATGCTGCAGCTGGGCAGGCTGCCGAGCCCGGCGAGGGGAAGGACGGGAGGAAGGCAGCGGGGTGTGGGTGTGTGCACGCACGGGTGCGAGCGTGCAAGCGTGCGTACGTGTGCACACACGGCTGACGGGCACGGCTTCGCCCAGCCTCTCCCGCGGGGCCGTGGCAGAGAGGTTGCCCGCTGCCTTCATATGTGTTTGTTTTTCTAGTCTGGCTCCTAATTCGATTAGGACTAATTGCATTTGGGAGAGTGGTTGGGTTTTTTGGTGGGGTTTTTTTTGGCCTGCTCCTTAAAAAGCTGGGATGGCAATTTGCATATCATTACCCAGCATGCCCTTCCAGCTCCCCACTGGGCCAAGCCCTGAAATCAGGGCACAGGCAGCAAAGTTCATCCGTGGAGTTTTCCTAGCCGCGAACAAACACCTCAGCATGGCAAGGAGGCGTGCAGAGAGCCTGTGTGACCCAGGAAATAACGCTGAATTTCCGTTAACGAGGCACTCCCGCAATTTGATCAACCCCGTCTATAACGGTCCCTTGCCCAGGGCTCTCCGGGGGGCTGTGGGTGACGCTTGCCTGCGAGGACCCCCAGAGCCACTGCCCCTGTGCATCCTCCAGTACCACAGGCACCCGGGGAAAAGTCTGCAGCAATAAACCTGACAGCTTCGGGGTGCATCTCCTGATGCTGGAACATCAGCTTTAATTTATTAGCACCATCCCTGGCATGGTTTTGGTCCAGGTTCATGTATTTCTGCCCCAAGTGCTGCCTGGGCACAGCTGAGAGGGTGACTTTGCATGGGGCTGTCCCCGAGGAGAAGAAGGGACGCGGGTGCCCTGTTTGGAGGGCGAGAGGGATGGACCGTAGGGTGAGTGCTGCTGCTGCCAGCTGGCCCCAGTGCCCGGGAACAGCCACTGTCATGTTTAACTTGCTGCTCTCGAAATAGCCTCAGTTTACATGGTCACGGGAAAGGATTGGCTAAGTTCATGGGGGAAAAATCCACCAAAAAGGCTTTTAAAAAAAACAGTCCCCGCGTCACAGATTGCTGGATACGAGCAGAAAAGTATCTGCACACGCTTACCCCAGGCCTGCACTTTGCCTTCAGCATCCGCACCAGCAGCAGGAGCACCGGGCTGACCCGCTGCAGCCTGCAGATGCGCTGCTGCCAGGCAGGTGCACCCTCACCGCCTGCTGCTGGGGCAGCCCAACCTCTGTCCTTCCAAGCCAGCACGTAAGCAGTGCCCTCACGCGATTTTTCACACCAAATCAACCCACGGAGGATGCTGGGCAGACAGCTGCCTCGCTGTTTAGTCAATGCCCATCACGGGATGCTCATGCCTGCCTGGTGCTCTGTCCCGCAGCTGGCTGGGGAGCCAGAGCTGAATGTCTTAAATTGTGAGATTGTTACCTTCTTTGTTTCTTCATTTTGGATGGGTGAAAAAGAAAAAAAAAGTTATACAAAAAAAAAAAAAAAGATGCGAATTGCAGTCCAACCCTCTAGTCGCAGCTGGAGCCCAGCTGGGAGGAAAGGGACTTCTAAGGCAGAGAAAAGGGAGGCTCTGATTATTTATTAGTGGCCGATGTTTGATCGCTTGCTAATCAGGCCAGAGAACACACTCGGGCTCTCCCGGCCTCCCTGCTCACATGTGGTTCCTGTTGCTTTGCCCCTTCCCCCCCGCTCTGGTTTTGCTTTGTTTGTTTTTCTGTTAATTTGGTTGTTTTTCCATGTCGTTTTCTGTCAAACCGCATGTTTTTTCCCTTTCTCTCGCCAGCCGCTGCAGTGACAGACACAGGAGGAAGGAGGCCAGCCCAGAGCCTGCTTGCCCGCTGCCAGCCCATCTCCCACCACCGCAGGCAGGATTCAGGACGGCACCCAGCCGTACATCTCCATCCCACTGCCGCCACGCTGTGGGCAGCTCCACCGCCCGCATCCCAACTTGCATCCCTGCCACCGGGGATTTGGCAGCGATGGGGCGAGCAGCACGGCCGGCAGTGCTCGGGCATCTCAGGACAGGGCGGAGGGGCAAGAGGAGAGGGGCGAATGCCAGGAGGTGGGCGGGCTGAGGATGAAGACGAGCAGGTTAGAAAGGGACGGGAGGCTGGGAGCGGAAGGACGGACGCCCGCCCGGCTGGCTGCCTCCCTCCCCTGCTTGCACACAAGGCCTCCTCGCTCCCATGTGCGCTCTCCGGCTTCTGGCAGCCTCTCCGCCGCGCGTTTCCACTCCTCTCTGGCCCATTAGCAGTATTTTTATAACATTCTGTAATGCACGGAGCCGTGTGCCAAACCTCAAGAGCACATTATTTCCCAACGTCTTTGTTACATCCATCCCCAGGCCCTCGGGCCGCGCGTTTCCAAACGCCGAGCTGCAGCTCTGGGGGCAGCCGGGAGCCCAGCACCCAGAGCTCAGCCCAGGCGTGCAAAACCCCCGGCCCCATCGCCCACTGCTTCTTGCCACGCTCAGACAACCACCGTGCTCCAGGCTATGGGGTGGGCAACCCGTTGGAGATATGCACGGGGTGTTCTGGTTGCCCTCCTGTGGTTCACCCCGTGCTCAGCTGCTGGCTAGAAAACAGGTTTAAGAGCAGCATGCCACTGCTCGAAGCCCTCTGGAAGAGACCACCCTGGAGAAGAGCCCCCTGACATTTTGTGCGCAGGGTGCTTTGCACCCAGGAGATGGGTGACCTGGGACTCCCAGGGACAAGCACACCTGTGGGCTCCTCTCCCAGGTGGGCTCTCCATCCCTCAGTCATCCCATCCCGGGATGCACGCTGTCCCCACCGTTCCAGTGTCCCCATCTCTGTAGGGGATGGGACAGCCTGGCTACCCCCGGCCATGTGCACTCCCTTGGGTGCTGCCGAGCTCCTGGCCACATCCCCCACGATCTGGACCGAGGTGTCAAATCCTACTCCGAGGACCAGCTAAGCCACCCGTGTCTTTCCGTCTGTCTGTTGAAGTGCATCAGTGAGCCATCTTCACGCATTTTGTGCCTTTTGGTCCATTATGCTGCATCCTCCTGGCCCTTCCAGCGTGAAACCCCCACACCAGAAACCCCAGGGTCACCCCGCAGCCACCAGCACGTCCCACCAGCACTTCATCCTCCTCCTGGTCCAGAGCCACTATGGAAAACACATCGCAGAGCGGTCCGAAGGCTGATGCCGAAGCTCCCCCCTCCCTCCCAGCAGCTCCCCTTTCAGCACAATCTGATCCCCTTTAGCCATTTCCTAAGCCGTGTTCCAACTCCCATACTCCACATTTTCTCTGGTTTAACTCATAATTTCCCATGTGGCATCATAGCAAATACTTCACTGAAGTCAAGACAGATTACATCGACCACATTTCTGGACCTAGGAAATCAGTTCCCTTATCAAAGAGAGCTATCAGGTTAATCTGGCATGATATATCGCTGGCAAGCTCCCGTTATATTTTCTCCTATTTTTGATTTGTCTCCACATCTTTAATTGTTCTTTCTTCCGAGCACACCCCGTGGCGCAGTCGGGTCAGGCTGTCTGATCAGGATTTTTCCTTTTCTCAAGCACAGGAGACGTGCTGCCTCTCCTCACGTTCCTGGATACCGCCAATAACCCCTCAGTCGCTAACAAACCTGGCTAATGAACAGATTTCCTTACCTGGGGATGAGGTAGACTTCAGCACATCCTTTTCTTTGAATTTGCTTCCACGGCAGAGGACCACCGTCAGGTTTTGTCCTCCCCCGTCTCCCCCAGCATCGCCAGTTAGACCTGGCAGGGCTCATTCAGGACTGTGGGCTGCCTGCGTTACGTTTAATCTCCCCTCCAGCCTGGCTGCACAGCTCAGCTCTTCTTTCCTTGCTTTCTCTGTATTCATACAGCTAACTCCACTTTAATTTCCTCTGTAAGGTCTCGCTCAGCTTGACTCCTGGCAGTTCTCCCTTCATCCCCGGGCTCTCTGACCCCCGAGACAGAACTTGCTTTGCTAATTGACACCTTTCCCGCTCCTCCTTGGCTCTAGGACGTCTCCTCCTGATTGTCCGCCCCTGTCCCCTACCCCTCCCTGCCTCACTTGGGATGCATGCTCCAGGTAGTACTTTTTATACAGTGAGACCTCTTTGCATGCAGCCCCCAGCCCTTCGGTCTTCTGATTTTGCAGCTTTGCCCTAATAAGACAGGAAAATGCAGCCACAGGCCTGTTTCCATTTAAATTCCTGTCCAATTTAAATGGTACGAGTCCAAGATCCTCAAATCACAGGTTCTCCTCTGTGGTCTTTGTGCGCACTCACCCCACTTGCCCGTGCCCAGCCAAACACGGCAAACATCCCCTCTGTTACTAGCTGCTGTGGGGATGCTGCCGCAGCGATGCTGCAAGCCTCCCACGAGCCGCTCGTCACCATCCCCTCCAGGGATGCTCCCAAACCTGCTCCTCCAGAGCATCCTGCGCACCTCGGGGCATCAACCACCCCCGGAGAGGCAGGAAAGGGGAGCGGGCAGGGGCTGGGGGCAGCAGTGATGCTGAGAAAAGAAACCTTGCAGAGAACATTAAATTAAAATCCAGGCAATTAAATTAATTACCACTAAAAGCATCTCACCTGATTAGTTCCTTGCATACTTAATTGCGTTATCAACACCGGGCACTCACTTATTTATTTACTGCTTGCAGCCCCTGCGGTGTCCGAGTGTGCCCCTCAGCTGCTCAGTGCCCAGCGGGGCTGGGAGCAGGCAGTGGACAGGAACACGCGGTAATAGGAAACAGCAGGATTTTGGCTCTGATGTCAAGCAATTCCCGTGGGTCCCCGAGCGGATTGACAGGGATTACTATAAGCGAGGTGCTTAGCAGATGTAAGAGCCATTGCAAAGTCACGGTGATGCCACAGCTGCAGAGGACATGGTTGCATCCCCTCGTTTCCTTCAGGTCTGGGCTGCAGCCCCCGCTCGGCGTGCAGGGTGTCAGCACCATCATGGCCTGCCTGCTCTGCCCCTGGGTTCTGAACACCTCCTCACCCCGATATCGTGGCCAACAGGTCCCTGACCACGCACCCGCCTGCTGCACACCATTCATTGCCGTCTTGTCTGCTGTACTCCCAACCCTGATGCCTACTTGCCTCCGTACTCGTGCCCTAGGCAGCCCGCTCCACCCTCGCCTGCTTTTGTCCTCGACTTCCAGCTTTTTCTAGCACCTCTTCCCCTCGGCCCACATGCCAGCATCCCTCCCAGCAGGCTCCGGTACCATGGGGTCGACACCGTGCAGCATCCCTGAAACTTGGATTTCCTCAGTCTGCCCTACAGATGCAGAGAGCCCTTCCTGCCCAGTTTGCAGGGCTTACACAAGGCCACGGGCAGTCCCTCTGCCTGACCCACGGTCTGTGATAGAAATGCACCTGCAAGGTGCCGAAGGTGAGACAAGGAGCAGAGAAAGGCTCGGCCACTTCGCCCAAACCTCGAATGGCCGCATCCACAGCACGTCCCCGGAGGGGCACCCAGCTGGTGCCTTGCAGCATCCTCCACAGCAGCCCCCACCTCACCGCCAGCCACGCCAGCTGGGGCTCTGGGGCACCCCCAGCTCTCGTTTACAAGTGTGAAACCCACCGCTGCTATCAGCTGTACAAACACAGCAGCCCACGAAACACAGAGCTGCTATCAGTTTTCAGCGTGGTGTGAAATATAGCACAACTCTTATCTCCCACAACGGACCCGTGAATCAGCGCATCTCTCACTTAAGATAAGCAAAATCCTGTGAAACGTGCAGCTGTCCTCCACCACAGCCGCGCGCAGGCTCTCCTGCAAACACACAGCAGCTTCCACTACTTTTTGGCTGTTCATCTGAAACAACCGTGCTGCAGTAACTGTGGCCAGGACTCTTCCTCCCCGGCTGCAATCCCCCTCCTAGGGCTCAGCCCCGAACCTTTCCAGTTCCAGACAGTGCTCTTCCTGCTGCACCACGGCACAGAGAAACAACATCCCTTCCCAGATTATTCCAGGAGCATCATTACTAGCTTTGACTCAAAGTTTGGGGCAGGAGGGGCTGATTCCAGCATCCTGCTGCTGGCATTTGTATGTCACAGGCAGCTTGTATCGCAGGATGCAGCAGAAAACCACAAGAATGGACAGTAGTGGGGTTGGCATGGACAGAGGGGGCCGTAAGAGGTCAGTACGGGAGCAGACAGCGTGGCTTTGTCCCCCTGTCCCCCCCGATGTCACACGCCGGGGTACTCACTTCCCACCCTGAGGTACGTCTGATACTTGAGGTGCCAGGAGGAGCCCTCGTAGCAGGAGTACTGGCCGCTCTGCGTCAGGTCCACGTTCTTCAGGATCAGGTACGACCCGTTCAGGTGGGAGTCATCGATGTCGGTGCCATTGGCCGTCCAGGTCACGGCCGCGTCCCAGTCCATGGAGCCACACTTCATGGTCACATCCGCACCTACCCGCTCGTACTGGATGTGGCTGTCTGCAGAGGAGGAAGAAGAGAAAAGCAGGTGAGCTCACAGCCCCATGGCCAGGGTGAAGACCCCTGGGCTGACTTGGAAGTAGGATCTTACCACAACTTGTACAGAAAGCAAGGGAAGGACTGAGGCATGGACTGACATGATGGTCAGGGAAGCCCATGTTCTCCTCCTGACCCTGATAATGGTTTATTTTGACCTTAGACCAGAGTGGATCAGCTGGCAAGGACCAGTGGACTGAGACTTATGGACCACATCTATCTCATAGGATACCTTCCTCCGACCTTTACCTTGGAGGAGACACATCAGGGCCACACGTATGGCTCACCAGCCAAATGCCCCACAGCACAGCCAGCTGCTCACACCAGCAAGTCATTGCCACTCCTTCATCCGCGTGGCTCGTTGCAGGATGCAAATTAAATGCACACATCAGAAATACCCAGGGGAGAGAGGTGACAGAGCCCCAGGACTTGTCACCAGCAAACTTGAGCTGTTTACAAGCGGAGGTGGGAAGCGAGCAGCTGCCCTTGCAATTCCCTGCCTAGGAAATGAGGTGGGAGGATCACAGCCTACCTGTGCCACACTTTGGAACGGGGCAGCTGCTTGCCGCACGCTATGCTGTTTATCTCCCTGCTTGGTTTTTCTTCTCTCGCTACAATAACATGATGCCTTGCTGAGCTGTTTGATTTAGCATCTCGCGAGTGGGGCAGTACAGCTCATTGGGCACCAGCTGCCTAATTGAATTTTCTCAGGTTTCTGGACAAGAGTTTGAGCTGACGTTCATTAATGTTGCTTGGCAATTGAATCGTTCCCATGTTGTTACATGGGCTGTGCTGAGCTGCGTGTGGCAAGGATAAAAACGTGTGTGCATGTGCATGACGCGGGGTGAAGCAGGATGGGGGATGAGCAGGGGACGAGCATCTCCTTCAAGGCTTCATCAAGCCTTTGTGCACATACAAGGGCTGTTTGGTTCTCAAAACTCTCCTGGGTTTCCAAAATGCTTTTGACAAGGTGTTTCACTAAAGGCTTCCAAGGAAACCAAGCAGCCCTGAAAAACAAGGAGAGTCCTGGCAAGGATTTATAGCAGCTAAAGGTCAGGAGAACAAAGGTGAGAAGAGGCAGTCAGACTTGGCAGAAGAAGACGTCACCGGTGAGGTTTGACAGAGATCAGAGCTGGACCAGAGCTGCCCAGCCTGTTGTAACTCACAGGGAAGAGGGGCCAAGGCAGTGAGAGGAGACAGCTGAGGCTGTTAGGGCAGCAAAATTAAAGCTGGGGTCAAAAGCCTTGCAGAAGGGCGTCAGGGTACAGCCTGGCCGGGCAGTAACACTTTGTGTCGATAAACACACAGGGATGCACGGGGTGGGGAAATGAGCCTTGCTTTCCCTGCGCAGTCATGGCTCCAAATTAGCTTCAGCCTCCACGGAAACATACCTTGGAGTGATTGCACTCAATTCCCTGAAAACATTAGCTCACTGGTGATCAAAAACACAAACCCAGTGTTAGGAATTATTAAGAAAGGGATTGAGAACAAAATGGAAAGTACTGTGTACCCTAAAGGCTGCACACAAATCTGCGCCCGTGCCATTAGGAGCACAGTTCAGCTGAAAATGGGGCAGAGGAAGGAAACGTGGAAGAGCAAAGGTCGGAAACAGCACCTGTGTAAGGGCTGGCTTGACAGACTCCATCTTTTCATCTCTCCAAAGAGACAACTGGTTGGAGACATGATAGACACCCAATCAATGCTGAATGATATGGAGAGGATGAATAGGGAAGGACCGCTCCCTCTTTCTCCTAATAAAATAATTAAGGGGCAGCAAATGAAAACAAGGAAAAGAAAGTGCTTCTTTTGCACAATGTGTAATGAAATTACAGACACCCACATCCTTCGGTTGCTGTGGATGTCAAAATTTGGGGGAGAATAGTGATTAAACAAATCCATAGCAGAAGACTCCACCCAGGGTGGTAAAACACCAAGCTGCCCTGGCGAGGCTGCAGGCGGCCAATGGTGGGGAGGGATGGGAAAAGCACCCCCGTGCTCATCCTGCCCTTTTCTCTCTCTAGATACCAGCTCCTGGATCCTGCTAGGAGGTGGGACCAAGGGCTACGCAGGCCTGTAGGCTGGTACAATCCAGCCATGCCTGCACCTTATGAGAAAGTCCACAGCTTGAGCCCATCTGCAAAGGAGAGTGCCCTAGGATGAAGCTGGCCCTGGAGGATTCCTCCTGCGGACCCCTGGCAAGCAGCTGTATGTCAGGACTACTTCTGACAGGGAAATGTTATCTCTGGGGAAGCTGTCCCTGCTGGGAAGGGAATGCTGAGATCAGTAGGAGAAACATGGGCTGTAGCAAATAAGATGCTGGTGAGATGTCTCAGGACCATCTCAGACACTGGCCAAGGGTGGGGACCTTTGAGAAACCGTGCTGATCAAACAAGTGTGTTTTGAGCTTAAAAGAGCTGTCTGCTACCGACAGGCAGAAGGAAGGAAGAACATCCCAGCTGAGGAGTCTGTGTGAGGAGAGACAGCTGGAATGGGCCCAGATAAATGGGCAGATAGGTGGAAGTGTGGAAGAAGATGGATGGGTGGACAGATGAATGAGTGTGTGTGCTCACAGACAGATGGATAGCAGGCTGGATGGGCGCAGCTGGGACGGAGGGAAGTGTATGAAGACGAAAGGATGGATGACTACGCAAGTGGACGGATGGATGAGTGTATGTGGGGATGCAGAGACATGTAAGAGGATGGAGAATTAAGCATATAAGCAGCTGGCTGGCTGGTTGCATTCTGGATGGAGGGATGGAC
>VXAL01016029.1:310189-327773 GCA_013399475.1 Chauna torquata | reverse complement strand
GAATGGCAGTGGGGGGTGGGTGGATGGTTGGCTGCTCAAATGGCTGGGCTGTTGGATGGATTGACAGATGACTAGGCAGATGGGCAGATGGATATATATAGATAACAGACCTAAAGTATGAGTCCCAGCATTTTTCTCAAGTTCTCCTCTAATTTCTTCTTTTGCATAAGGTAAAGACGTTTTCCTTGCCCTTTCCCGCTGGCTCACAGAAGGCCATTGACCCTCGTGTCCTCACACCTGGGGACCTGCTGGGCAGAGACACCGGAGATGCAGCATCACCCACCAGCCTTGTGTGGAGAAAGGCTCATTGTGGGCCCACAGGGCTGCCTGTCCTGCCCAGCTCCTGCCTGCCTGGTATCCAGCCCCAGGGTAGGCTTGGGGCAGGAGAAATTCTGCGGTGCCCAGCTCTGCTTCTCAGGACTGTGGCTGAGGGCTTGCCTGTAGCTGGGGGCAGCAGGGGAAGGCTGGGAAGGGGGAAAAGTCACCTTGAATTATTTCCTATTTGTCCTTAAACACAGCACAAACACGTTGGCATGCATCCAGAAGGGCTGACAGAGACATTCCTGGAAGACAGGTCTTTGAAAGCAATGTTCATTCCCAGGACAATGATTTAAGGCTCCCGATGAAGGAGAAACCCAAAGCACAGTGTCGGAGCAGGCATTTCTCCCAGACTGCTTTACTGAGCCTCTCACTGGAGCTGAGCCAGGTCCCCATGTCGCGTCCAGCCACATCATCATGCCAATGCATGGCACGCCGCCGGCAGATGTCACCTCCCTTTGCCTGTCCTGTGCTGCGGACACCAGCACTTCTTTTGGATGAGGATGGGCGAGGGCGACCAGAGCCTTTCCTGGGAGCCTCCAAATCCCTGCAGGCTGGGTGTGGGCAAGATCCTACCCCAGCCCACACAGAGCCTCACCACTCCCTCTAGCAGGGTGAAGAACTCAAGATGGAGAGGTTGTGATGCTGCACCCCAACCAGTAACGTGCTCTGAGCATCCAGCCCTACCAAAGACTACGTCACCTGCTGCAGCCTAGCACACCAGCCAGGCACAGCACAACTTATGACATAAAGTCCTAGAGCTGGAGAGGAGCCGTGGTGATGCATGAGGGCAGAAATTACAGCTCTGCCCACAGCCCTGCAAAGCCCACAGGACAGCCGCATGCAGGTCCCAGCAGTTGGACCAAGGACACTGGCATCACAGCCACAAGCAGTGAGCTGCTTTGCTGTGCTCTAGTGATGATGAGTGACAGCCTGACGGAACTACCTGCATAACTGCAACACAATGGGGACCAAGGGGACAGCGGACCCATCACAGGGTCCAGCAGAGAGAGATGGTGGGAAGGTGAGACAAAGCGCCTGAGATGTGGAGCCCGTGGGGATGCATTTGGTGCTTCCCAAATCCATCCTGCCCAGCTGGAGCTCTTCAACAGAAACTTCCTCCTCATTTCACTTCTTAATGATTCTCGACATGTAGAGGGACTGCAAGGGCAGCACCACCACAGCCGCTGCAGCTCCCACCCCACCAGCACCCCAACAGAGCTCTTTGTGCCAGGGTCTGCCACAAGCCAGCCTCTGGCAAGCGCTCATGGGGGCCAAAACCATCGCAGTGATTTGCAGACCAGAACAACTGCTCCCTCCAGAACCCATGGGCCTCTGCCCAAATGCACCATGGGGCTGCAGCTGGTGTAAGCACAGAGTGAGCAAAAGGAAGGCACCAAAGCATTTTTGGGGATGGACACAAGTGCTCTGCGCCCACTGTGCTCTTCTCCTCTGCAGGATGCATAGACTCTGGCTCTGCCTTTGAAGATGGGGAAACTGAGGCAGCAAGAAAGGACATGTCCCCCTCTTCCCAACGGGACATGGAGCACTTTGCAGCAGGATGGAGAACCACATCTGTGCCTTAGGACAGGGGAGTCTGGCCTAAGGTATCTGTATCACCTACGTACCTCCCACCCAGAGCTGTGCGCCTGGCCATGAGTAATAATCTGAGTGGCTAATTAGATCTCTGTGTATGTATTCATAAATTATACATTTAATATTTACTCAGTGCTAGCATTACACCAAGAGCTTTCCAAGCAGATGAAGCGGCGAGGTCTCACACCCTGCAGCTTCCCACCGTAAATGAGACCAGTAAGACAACGGGATCAGTGAGACGTTCCTGGCCTTCGGGTGTGGGTCTCCTGGAGTGGTGGCACAACCCTGTTGCTTCTCTCCTGCTCCAGCACCCATGCTGGCCGGCCTGAGCATCACCAACCACGGTTAAGGGATGCTGGTGGCTCTGCTCCCATCTGCAGCTTCACAGCCCCGTGGGCTGTCCTTCTTGAGATGAAACAGCCTCTAGCACTGGAGAGGGTTTCCTTACACCAGCTTCCTGAAGCACACCCCATCCTTGATCTCCTCACATCTGTTCCCTCTGGTGCTGCTTGGTCTTTGTACAGCTTTGGTTGCAAGCAGAAACCTTCCCTTCCAGAAGAAGGAATTTCATGCTTAAGGAGGCAGTTCTTCCACAAGTGATTTAAAACTAAATACATCTTTGTAAGGAAACAGGAATAATTAAGTGTCATCGATGTAGCCAAAGATATGGACCATTCCAAGTTAATTTTGTCCATTAATGAAGAATTGCAGCAAGCGGAGCCCACGTTTGTTTGCTCTGCTTTGGTAAATCCCTGGAGTCAGCAGCTTTGCTCTCTTGACAAGAAAAAATAATTAGCAAGAAACTTTAATTAAGAGATAACAGATGGGTGCTAAAGGACTTGTACTCAATCACTCCACGGTAGCCTGGAAGCAGATCTCGGTTTGCTTCAGGTGCACTGCAGAGGATGCACTTTCCCTCTCCACCAGGGTCTGCTCCTGGCCAGCTCCGGGGCAGGTGAGCCTCTTCCCTCAGCCTGGACGTGACCACAAAATGTCCTCCCATGAGGGGTGGCACAGCCAGCTGACCCTCAAGGGAGCTCTCCTCCAGCTTTGCAGCCAGCATGAGCTCCTACCACCCCTCTGCGGTGGCAGGAGCCTGCTTGCCCCGAAACCCAGCTGGGCAACAAGCACCCTCCCAGGGAGAAAACTCAGCGCTAAGCCCAGCTGGAAACAGCAGGACAGAGACCACCGCTGAAGGCAGAAGCATCACGAACTTGCTGCAGAAGCAAGGCCAAGCCCTTGCCACAGCACTGGCTCAGCCCCGGGGCACACAGCAGGCTCCCTGTGCCTCGTGGTCGCCAGTCCCACGCTGGGCCCTGGCTGGCACACGTGGCAGCAGGGTGGACAAGGAACTTCGGTGTAGTTTTCCTGCTTATATCACATCAGACTGGCTGAACAGATGGTTTCGGTGCAGCCTGAGCAGCACCTCAGCAGGGCAGAGCGTGCCCTCCCCATGGCACAACAGGACGGCTATGTTCATATCTCATCCTGGTCTTGCTGGGAAGGAGCTCTTCTCGCCGCTCTCCCGACCTGCCAGACCACACCAGCCCAGAGCACCGCGCTGGCACTGCCCCTCGCAGGAGGGCTGTACACCAGGGCCACCTTATTTCCCCACCTGCCATCATGCCCAGCTCTCCTTGGAAGTAGCAGGGGCTGTACAGCAGCACGCTGCCCAGACACCAACTCATGCCCAGCCACAGGGCACAAGCAACCAAGCCCATCTGCCTCGCCAGCAGGGTCCCTCGAGCCATATGTGTGCAGGAAAACCCAGAGAAGCTGCCCTTTCCCATGGCTTTGGGGTAGGACTGAGCTCTGCCAGAGGCTGCTAATGCTGGTGTACCCATCTCCAATGGCTGCGTATCTCTGGCACCCATGGTCTTGTGTTGCCACATGCAGGACCAGGAGATGAGCCTCTGCTGCTACTCCTGCTCTTCTGTCCTGCTGAACCCAGCTGCTCTGGAGCAGGGATGGGAAGCCTGGATGCTGTTGGGCTGGTCACCTTGTTGTTTTGTTTTTTTTTTTCCCGTGGAGACTTCGGTCTATCATCCCAGGAGGGGACCTGAGCTTATGTGTTGATCTGGTTTCCAGCAGGAGATCTTGGTAAGAGCTTCCCTTGGATGTCCTAGCTCTTCTGGTCCAAAAATGCCCATGCCCTGGGATTCCAAGCACTCTCTTTGCTCAGACTGGCTGAGCTATGTCTTCATTTTCATCCTAAGGCAAAGGGAAGGCTGGGCTGGTCCTTGCTGGCTTGGCTTCCTTGCAAAGCTGTGTTTCCTGAGATGACTTGTCCTGAGGCAGAGCAGTCACCTGGTGATGCAGCAACTCCTCCGGCCCCCTGTATCTACACCGCAGCTGCCCCAACACATGGGGTGGACGACACAGATGGGAAGGTGTTGGAGGGCCAGAAGGAGACAAATGGCAATAACAAGAACAAGCGCATGGTGGAAAAATCCCACCGATATCCTCCAAGCTGTGCTCGCTTGAGCCTTGAGCCTTCGCCCTTCGCTGCCAGGTGACTGGAGTTAGCACCGCGGATGAATTACAGACTTGTTTTCTGCTTCTGCTTTTTCAAGCCGACAGGACAAATAACTTAGGCCACAAAAGAGTGCTTAGATCAGGCTTTTCAACGCCATTTAAGGGGAAATCAATAAGATTCGGAATTAGGTGCCCAAATCACAGCCGTAAACACAAGAAAAGCCCACTGCGGTTCAGCAACAGTGTGGAGACACACGCATTTACCGTGCACGGGGAGGGGGCAGAGGCGGACAGAGACGTCGGGCGCCCTGCACCACCAGCCGCCTTCCAAGCCTCGAGCGCAGCGCCCACGTCCCCATCGCTGGTGGCCGGTGCCCACGCGCCCACCCTCGAACAGCGGCCTCCCTCCCGGCAAACACAACGGGGCGGCCGCTGCTCGCCGGCAGCGCAGCCCGGCTCCCGCACCGTCCCGCTCGGGGCTGCGGGTTAGCATCAGGCGTGGGGCAAGATTCTTTTATTAGCACACAATTATAGAAGTCAGAGGCGTAAAAGACCTGTTGGGTCCCACTCAGCCCATCCTCCTTCTGCCAAGACAGTATTGGTCCCTGCAGCATATTTATTATTTCTCCGGTCTAATTTTACATACTGTACAATCTGTGCAGTGCCAAGTTACGATCCCTGTGTGAGAAGCAGAGCTCTCAATTTCCAGGCTCTTGGGTGTGTAAAATCACAACCGCGATGTTAAATTAACTTTTTTTTTTTTTTTGCATTTAATCATTTAATAGCTCTAAAATTCAGCCCCTCAGGCTCTTTCTGTCTGTCTGTTGGCTTGAGTTTTGCCTGCTGTAGGCCAGCGGCTTGTCGCGGACTGATGCAACGCTCACACCCCTGGGTGGATCGGCAGCAGCTGGGCTTGAAGCTGGGACCACTGCAACTTAACACATGAACTTCTGCAGCCTGAGCTGGAAAAACTCCTCCGTTTCCTCAACCGTGACTACGGGAGGCTAAGCCTCCTCCTCACGGCTCGGCCCCTGCAGGGACAAGGCACAGGGCACAGCCTGTGCCCGGGGCCAGGACTCCAAGGCAGCACCAAGGCTCAGTTTGGAAATCAAAGCAGGGGTGCAATCTGCAGCACAGAGACTCGGGGGGCACCCTGTGACCATCCCCTGGCTTGTCACCTTGATGTCACCACAAGTCCTCCAGCACAGCAGAGCTCAGCAGTCCCTGCCAGCAGCTGGGGTGCTGGCAGTGAAGTGGGAACCGCCCTGGAAAGGAAAACTTCCCCTTGAAGTCCTGCGCCCGGGAACTCCCAGGAAGAACAGCAACACTTCTTTCTCCATCCACACACCCACTGCAGGCGAGACCCCAGGACTTGCTTCTACCCAAGAGAAGAATTTCTCTACCCTGCACCAGCGCCAAGACTTTTCCTTGCACTCTTAGCTGTGGGATAACAGAACCGATGCTGCCAGTGCAGCAGGCGCACACGGGGAAGAATAGATGGTGATAAGACAGGAAGCATTTTCACAAGTCTTCTCTTTTTTTTTTTTTTTTTTGACTCAGTCATCATCGCTCACTTCTCTGAGCAACACTTGTACTCCTGTAGCCTAGATGATTTCAAAGTAATATTAATAATACAGCAACAATCTACTCTGCCCATCAGGGGCTGTATTAACAATTGAGCCAAGGCCTCGGGATTTGCCTGTGTAATAACAAGATATTACATTTGCATTTCATGCCTTTCACTCCGAAGTACCCTCAAGCAAAGCCAAGCCTGGAAGTGACGAGCAGTGCACGCTGAGCCCTGGCACAGCTGCAGCCCGACACTCACACAGAGAATCTTCTGGGTGCAGCCCTCCTGGCGTGAAAAATGGCCACATGTCAGACCCACGGCACTCTGGAAAGAGCCCCGCTGCCACCAGAGAGGTGAAGGTGAGACGCACGCCTTCAGACCGCATCGCATGGGGCAACAGGAGACCGCACGCGCCTGGTGCTCCGGGGCAGCCAGAGGCTTTGCAAGCCGACTCACGCAGACACGCACACATACGATCGTAAAATACAGTGAAGATGCTCATGCAGTGTTATCACACTACCTCTGGAAAGTGTAAGTTACGACGAAGCAGGGGCTTTTCGTCTTGGTTTCCCATTCCTAGCAGCAGCATTTTAGAGGAGGGTGCATGCAACCCCTTGGAGAAACACGTGCTCCTGCCTGGCCCTGCTCACTTGTTGGTGCCCCCAAGCACCAGTGCTAAGAACACTTTTTAAAAGTCTTTTAAAAACATGTATACATTAAAAAAAAAAAGCTTAAATGCTCTCCGTTAAGCGACTAAGCATTTCCAAGCAGCCTCAGCAGCTGACTGGTGGCAGAGACCCCACATTCATCCTGCAGAGCCCCAGACAGCCGAGCTGTAATTTCTATTTGATGCTGGTTGCCTCTCCGATTCTGGAAACACCTCCTTCCCCGCAGAGCCTTTCCTGCTCATCTACCCACCGCTATTCCCTCTCCATACAGCTTTTATTACAATGCCTTTGACTAATCTCTCCAAAGGGAAGAGCAGTGCTGCTTTCAGGGAGCTCAGCCTGCCTCTGAGAGCTCCTCTTAACCTCCAATTACTGATGCTGCTGCTTCACAGAACCCTCAGCTTGGTGGTTGCTGGGCTTCTTTGTTGTTATTGTTCGTGGGTTGTTTTTTTTTCTGTTGTTTGTTTTCCTTCTGTGTTTGGGATGGTGAGCAAATGTTAGCTCAAGAGCAGGCATTCATTCAGTGTGATTTGAACTAGTTGCCCATTTTTCCTGTATTTCAACACTTGGAATCTTCAAATGTCTTGTTGCAAAACAAAAGCTAAAACACCAATGTGTTCATTGAGTGAAACAAAAGAACGCGCCCGGCTCTCTGTAGAGCTCCTTGGGTTTGAAGTGGTAGAAGATTTTAGGGAAACATTTTTTGCAAGTGAGAGTATACCGAAACTCACCACGTCTAGGAGGAAGAGAGCTGCAGTTATCAGAAGGCACTACTGAATTACAACTATTCTTAGCACAAGACACTTGAATTCTGGAATTTCTGCAAAATGTTTTGAATTCAGGTTCTGAAGCATTTAAAGGGCTCGAGAAAATATCTTTGGCTCCAAGTCAGCAAAGCACTTAGGCGAGCTCTTAACTTTCAGCATGTGTTTAAGTACCTTGCTGACTTGGGGCTTTTAACCCCGACAAAAAGAAAGCAAGCAGGGAACAAAAGCCAAAGGAAAAGTTCGGATGTCTGTGGAAATCTCCAGACAAGCCAAAAAAATATGGGAATCTCTTCTGGAAAGTAGGAGAACAAATAATACTAATGACATGCTTTAAAATTAAACACTAGGGGAAGCTTTCTAGGGGGAGAAAGACTCCCAGAACAAATGGAGCATTTCGTTGCAGCCTAACACTGACTTCGCTCTCCTGCTTCTTCAGCATGCCGAAATTATTTATTGCTAAAAAAAAGTTTGTAAGTGGGAGGGGGAAGCTAAGCATGATGGGGAACAGAAAAGTCTTGGCTCGAGCAGTGAAAAAACATCTCTGAAGTGACTTGGCTGTGAGAGGCTGCCTGTCAGGAGGGAGGAAGAGGAGGGAAGAGGAGGCAATGAGTGGCAGTCACAGGAGAGCCCAGGGCAGGAGCCTGCATGCGTCCATGGGCACAGGCTTGCAGCAGCTGCTTCCCTGGGGAGGGAGGATCTGAGAAAGCCCAAAAGGAGAGAAAGGGCATGGGGATGCTGAAACTCTGCCTTCGATCAATGCAAATCTATGCACACACAGGCAGAAAATGGCTTTTTCCCTACCTCATGCTGGAGGCCGTGAATAGAAAACAATCTTTTCAGCTCTGCTGGTCACCCCCCCTCCCCAGCCGGTCGCAGCAGCATCGGGCTCTACGTGTGTTTATTTTCTAAAGCAAAGCAAAAATAGGCTGCGTCTCCCACTGGCGGGAGAGCATGGGCTGGCTGCAGCCCACACAGGGCGATGGGGCCGGAGGGATGCTCGCTGGCTCCACCAGGCTCAGTGCTCACAGCATCCCTCAGCTCCGGGGATGGTGCAGGGAGACTCGGGATAAGGCAGCGATGCAGCTCTGGACCCGTTGAAGCAAAAGCCCCAACTTCCAAAACTTTCCAAAGAAAAGAAAAAAAGCTTGGATTCCTTCAGAAGGAAACCAAAGGGTTTGGCATCTCTCAAACTGCCCCGCTCTGTTGTATGAAAGGCTTTACAAACCTTTTTTTTGGAGGAGGGAGAGTCATCAATTCAAAGTGAAGAGTCAAACACCATTTCTGAAAGATACCAAAATGACATACCGCAGCCCTTCCCCTCTTTCCATTTCTATTTTTTTCCCCCCTCCTTTTCCCCTGACAGAGAAATACAATTTTGTGAAACATTTGGATGTTGACAGGACTTCATTTTCCAATGGAAAAAGGCTCCCCTGAGGTTTTTCCCTGGCAGCTCTGGGACAGCCAGGCAGCAGGCAGATCTCCTGAGGGAGATGCTCCTGGCGGGGTGCAGGGGCTCTTCCTCACCGCTCAGGCCGCGGCGCTGCCTGCAGACCCCCCGGGACAGGCAGGCAGAGAGAGGCTGCTGGTGCCTTAATGAGCTGACAATTCAAGGAGAGGAGACAAACGAGGGCAACATCTTAGAGATGGGAGCCCGAGTCCCGAAGATGAAGTGACGGGCCCAAGTGCGTGCAAGTAGCACTTAGCAGAGCTGCACTCTGATTTTCCTTCTCCCCCGTGATCGGCAGCTGGCACATCAGCACCACAGGAACAGCCAAAGCACAGCATTTGTTTGGGTTGGTGTTGTTTTACCCATCCTGAACCCCCTGGGGTGCCAACACGTCCTGCACTCAGCCCTGCAAGCCACCGCTGTGGCACCCGTGAGACAGCCGCTGCGGCATACACTGGCGATTCCACCTGAAGTAGCAAAGCAAAAAGCCTGCCATAAATATTGGTTACATGAAGGAACTCCTCTGGGCTAAGCAAGCTAAGAGGAATGGCCCAAATTCACCAGAGGAAGGAAAACACAATGAAATCACCTACCAGCCTGCATCCACTGATCCCTGGTGCTACGCCCACCCGGTTTGACTTGGCCATCTCTGCCTGATGCCCCCCAGCTCCCAGCCCTCTCCCAGCCCGAGCACAGCTTCGCCCTGCATGCCAGCAGCACACGTGTGCCGGGCAGGACAGAGCCCATTGGCGCCCAGGGGTTCCCAGCACACGGTCACAGCCCCACTGCGACCCCCAGCAACGGGCTGTGCATTGAAAAGCTTGGGAGCTGCTGGTCCTGGCCACAGCACGAATTAAAGGAGGTGTTTGCAAGAGGGCTCAATACCAGCCAGGCTGGGGACAGGTCTGCACACACTCCCACCGAGCCCCTCTGTTTCACCTGACCCACACAAAGGCTGCCAGCCCTCATCGCTGTGACCCGGCCAGGCTCCAGCTCTCACCATTCACAGCCAACAGGCTGCCCAGCTCCACGTGCCTAAATAACAGTTTTCCAAGGGACAGAGGAACTCCATCCAGACCAGTCCTCAAAGCACATGCACCTGCCAGGAACTCCTTGCTGGGTCTACAACACAAAGCATCATGCAACATGTTAAAAACGCTGCCACGTGTGCCTCTGCTCTTGGTGGTTCTCGCTATGCGGTTTTCACTCTGGAGCTATGATTTAGAGCAGGATAAATACTGCGACGGGATTAAATCTGCCACCTAAATCCTGAAATTCTCCTTCTGGTTTTACATCCCAAAGTCCTACTCATGGTTCAATAGAAGGACTCCCACGACTGTCTCTCTGGGGCTGCCAAGAATGTAATTGCAAAAATATGGAGAAAGAAATGCATCACAGCTACAAAGGTGCATGGACTCGCACAGCTCAGTGGAAAAGACATGCCCAGACCACGCAGTGAGATGGACAACTTCTCGTGGAAGGCAGATTCACCAACACAGAGAAAGGCTGACCGCTGGCTATCTTGCTCAGATAGGGAAGACATCTCCCTTCTCAAGTGAGTGATCCAATGCCCAACATCCCCCACATTTCCTAGGGGACGAGGTACACGCTACATAGCACTGCTTGGCTGCTCAGGGGTTGCTGCTGTGCTCAGACTGGGGAAGCTGGGAGCAGAGGAGGCCCAGTGCTACAACAGGAGAAAACCCTGGTGGGCTGATGGACTCTGCACCGGCCCTGCTGCCATGCACGGGACACGAGCAGCACCTTCGCTAAGACTAAATCAAGCTAAGACAATGCCATGAACCAGAAAAAAAAGAGATAAAAAAACAGCCCTGCATTTATGTATAAACATTCCTTTCAAAACACCAGCTTTCAAAGTCCCGTGTCATCTCTATTCTCCCAGGAGTTTCCTTTCCGTCTCCCATGCTGCCATTGCAGCAGCAATGTACCTCTTGAAGAGCACTGACCGGCAGCATGAAAATGGCCGCGGTGATCGTATTGCAACACTTTGCTGCTTCCCTGAGCCGCAGCTCCCTCCGCCGCTGTTGGAAGTGAAGTATGATCAATGCTAATTAATTAAGGGCCAGAACCCGCCAACCAGGCTCACACCGAGTTCAGCGCTGTTCCTTGAATATTCAGGGCTCACTCTCTGGCAAAATGAGGATGTAAAGATCAGCCTCCAGCAGTGCGGGTGGTAAACAACAGAAATTCACTTTGCAAGCCAGGAGGGACAGACAGGCATGTCCCTCTGCTCTCAGGGCTGAGAGCTGGAGGAGTAACCTGTGCAGGGCAGACCTGACGTGCCCCAGCTGCAACTCAGCAAAGCAGCAATGACACAATGGGAAGGGCAGTAAGTCAGTCTGAAGATGTCCCTAAATGCTCTCCACAGAGCTGGCAGAGCCACTACCCCCAACCAAGACCAAGTGGAGGATGCTTGTGATGGGTCCCAAGCACCCTCTGCCAGCAAGGGGTGGCACATCCTTTCTCTTACGTGCCCTGTGATGAAGGGAGAGGGATGGGTGTTACCGGGCAAAGCTGGGGAGGCTCGTCAGGGACAAAGCCCTGGATAGCTGTGCCACAGAACAATGCTAGTAAGGCGAACGGACGTCCAGCAGGAGCACCAGAGGGAATGGTGTGGTGGGTCATAACAGCAAGCAAGCCCATGGCTGCTTTCAGGACTTCCTGCCCCTGCCAAGAGGCTCATGTGATGCTCTAAGACCTGGGAGGCACCAGTGGGGACCCAAGTTCCTGAGCTTTTCTACCACTGTCCTTCCCCTATGCCACACAGTAAAGACCCTCACCAAAGGAAAAAAAAAAAAAAGAGACAGATACACAGGCCAATCACCCTGCACTTCCCACCATGATGCTAAAACTAATTTTCAAGCCTGCTGAGCACAGGAGGTTGTACGTGATCAGCAGCCTCACTGTGCACCTCCATCCCCTCCGAACACTGGGCATCCTGCCAAGCTCAGCAGCCCCTCTCCACTCCTGAGCAACGCCACTGTACTTTCCAGCTTTGCCCTTAGCCTTCCTAGTTATCCCAGCAGCTGGCACAGGTTGTGGCAGGTCTCCAGGCTCCCGGTGATGGCCGGGCATGCAGGCTTCCCAGGGGAAATCACAGGGAGAGGATTAGATAGACAGATGTTAACTTCTAGATTCAATGCGCTCACTCCTCTGTGCCTCAGTTTCTCCCTTGCACAGCGTGCTCTCAGCTGGAGCAACCACAGTGCAGGCAAAGCACTGGCGCGTCGGGGTCCGACCCGCTGGGGTTTGCGGCTTGGCTGGAGCTGGAGGCTCTCTGTGACTCATCCTAGGAAGTCTGGAGTTCATGGCTCTGGCTGGAAGCTCCTCTTGGGAGGGCTCCACGCTCAGCTCACCGTGCCCCCGGGAGCGGGCTTGCACATGAACACGGATGGAGAGTAGAGCTTGCCTGTCTGGTTGGAGATGTTCACTTGGACTGCTGTATGGGCGTGGGGGTACCAGGATGGCCCCTGCAGCAGACCCTTGTGCATGATCAGGTTTGCACCATCCGCTGCTGCCTGCAGCATCCATGTTCCTGCTTCTCTGCGGAGCAGAAGCACATTTCAGCATAGCAAAGCATCCTTTCCCAACCAGCTCTCTGCCAGCAGAGCCGCGTTACCCAGCAGCGCATGCTCCTTGCCCAGCGCCCGGACATCAGAAACACATGCACACACATGCACACCTCATTATACCTTAGCAAATTCAGCAGGGGCCAAGCAAGATGCGCTACACTCTACAGCTCTGCTTTAGCTCATGCAGCCCAGCCAGCTCCTCAGTGTGATGGTGCTGGCTCTCTCCTGCCTACAAAGCACACAGCTCTTTGCTGGCAGAACTCCTCCAGGCTTCCAGCCTCGCAGGTCAGTGTTTTTCAGCTTGGGCTCTGCAGACCTCTGGCTGCTTCGTAACACTCCAGAATAGATAATTAAGCAGATTTAAGCCATCCAGACGGGCTCTTCTAACAGGGATCTGCACTGGGGGAAATGCTTCAGGCTTTGCAAGCTAAAAAAGCTAGGAAGAACATGCCACGGTGCGCTAAAGCTGGGACGAAGGGCAGGACGTGGCTCTGCCAGCCGTCTGCAATCCGCAACAAGGCTCTGCCCCATCCACAGGGAGTTTTGCACAGAGGTGGATGCATCCTGCCCAGGGCTGCGGGCCAGGGACTGACCCTACACACTGGTGTATGCAGATGTGCAAGGAAAAGTTTTTAGCCCCTTGTCTGCTGGCCAGAGATGAAGGCAGTTTCTTCCCTCTGCTGCAAGCCACTTGCACCAAGCCCCTTTCCCAACACCAGCCTCCCCAGTACATGCCTCTGAGCAAGGGAAGGAGGTGCATGAGGCTCCAGACTCCTCAGCATCAATTAGCACCCGGTGGCTGCTGAGCCTAAAGAACAGTCTTACAGCAAATCCTGCACCAAGAGATCAATGCTCCACACGCTGGACTAATACCACCGTAACCCCTCCTGCCTCCCTCACTGTCAATTGCTCTGCGGTTTCACTTCACTTCTCCACCTGACTGGCGTTGCATTACAAGGTGACTTGCATTGACCAGCCTGCCACAGACCCAGCTCAATCCTTCTTCTCCTTTTCCTCTTAATATGCCACAATTATATTGGCTTCTCTGCATGGATCTGCTGCCCAGCACTGCTTATCCTGAAAGATGCTCTTTCCCTCCACAGGACAGACTGCACATCTTGCAAGTTGTTCTGCTGCTGCTTCTGTACGTGTCATGTCCTAGCATCTGCTCTCCTGAGCATGCTTCGTGGTTCCTTTGCACTGTTCCTACCCTAGCAAAATCCTCTCCTCAGAGAGGAGAGATGAAGATGCTTGGTCTTAGTGTCTCGCTGTGGCTGTGCTCCTGTTATCCAGGGCTTTGCTTGGTGACCAATGCAGCCCCCTCCGCTACAGACCTGGGTTCCTGCGAGTGGTGCCTGGAGCCACAGCACTTCGCTCCTTCAGCCTGACCTGAGATGGGCTTTGCAGCCCCAGGGCAGCCTGTGGTCCAGGACTTCAGACACTGGAAGCCCTTCAAAGCAGAAAAATGCTGAGCAGCACCTCCAGCCCAAGTTCAGCCGGACCCGTGTCCCTGAGCTGGCAGGACCAGCCTGCCCTGGCAACGTGAGATGCTGGCTCCCTGGGATGGCTGCGTGTGACTTCCAAGGTAAGACCTTTCCAAGCTTTTGGAGGCTAAATCAAGCCAAGCCCCTGAAGCACTTGGTTTCCACTCCAACTGTCACAGCTTTATGAGATCTTCCTTTTCTGGCAGCCTTCGCAAATGTAACAGGCATAAAAAACAACAGGCATAACCCACGGGCAAGGATTGTTTCCTCCCTCCCCCAAAGGAGATCAGTGCTAAGACAGGCTGTGGCCCTTCCTCAGCAGCCAGAACTCATGGAAAGAGCAAAGAGCAATCCCCAGCCCAGCACAAGTCACCTTGTGGGCAAGCCCTCGGTGTCCCATACGGACAGAGGGCCCTGGCAGCCAGGAGTGAGCGAGCCCACACCAGCAGGAACTCCTGGGGCTTCGTCCTGGGCTCAACACTCCACACCCAGAGCTCCTCTGGGGGCCTGGGTGGACTGGAAACCCCAGTCCTCCTCCTCTTTCAGTGCTTGTCAATACGTTTAATGAAGTCTAAGAGGTTACTGAGACAGTTTTCCTTGCCACTGGCAGAACTAACGAGTCCTGGAAGACTGCAATCCTCTCAGCATTTTCTTCTCATCACAGATGTCGACTATCTTCACCAGTTTTGTGGGACTGCAGATTTACTTGTCCAAAACCTGCCAGATCCACACTTTTTTTTTTTAATCTACAGCTTTGTGATCTGCTTCACTACACCAGCTTATGGAGGGGTTCATGTTTTTGTTAGCATCACATATTTCTTACTAATATTTCCTGCCCAACTCTCACATGGGCCTGTGGTCAGATCCTTGCTTTGCTCCAGAACCTCATCTCCATCAGCTCCATTTCCAAAACCTCCTTCCATCTCCAGAAAGGTGTACACTCAGTGCAGGTGCCTCCAGACAGACTTGTATAGCTAAAGCAGGTGGCTTCTTTGTGACATCCTTCACATATCTCACAACTTTGGTCATCACAGTGACTCCGAAGATCAGGTCTTCGAAGCCCTGAGTCACTCTCCCTCTCACCTAAATGCCCTCTATTTTTCCTCCTGCTCTCCTCCTCTCTCCCCTTTAAGAGCATCCCTCCTTATGCATCCGTTGTGCGCTTTGCACAACGGGACATCCATCTTGCACAGACCCGTGGCTGTTTTCCAAGTGCAACCTCTGGATAAGAGCAGCGAGCTCACCACTTCTTGCCTGACAGACACGGAGCAGAGCCACGCTCGCACGATACATCCCAGCAGAAGCCACCCTGCTCTGTGCACACATGACCTCCTGCAGTGCATAATTAACAGGCACCACATGGAAACCAAATCCCTGGATTTCCCATGTCCTGGGCAGGAGGAACAAGGTTCTTGTTCCCAGTGGGGCCACCCTGCAGCGTGGGCCATGCTCCCAGGGCAGCCAGCTTGGGACCTGCAGGGCCACCAGGCAGGGCTGCGAGGCAGCGGGCAAGGAAACACAGACACTAAAAATAGGCTGTCTGCGGTAGGGGCTGACCACATTTATTAGCAAGCCTGTGCCCTGGCTGACCACAAGGTCAGCCTCCAAGAGCTTGGCCATAATTCACTCCGCATCTGGGCAGGAAGTCTACTTGAGCTCAGAGGGATGTCCAGTAATAGAAAGAGATGTTCCAGGAGCTGGGGCTATTTTTGCTGTTTTCTTTTATTCTGCAGGTAAGGAACCTTTCAGGAGATGCATTTTGTGCTGCAAAAGTAGCCAGGCGCTCTGGGACAGAGAGAAGGAGAGAAAGGAAATTGGGCAGGGAGCTGAAGAAGACAGGAGGGAGCTTGTGGCTGGGCTTCCTCTTGTCAGACAGACTCACCTTCACAGCAGAGCTGGAAGACAGCAGGGAAAAAAAAAAAGTCAAGCAATCAGGGAGTGGAACACCCCAGACCTTTATGGGCTCCTTAACGCCCTAACGGCATGCAGCGGTGTTCAATGGGCTGCAGCTGTGGTGTCAGTGCAGGTGGGGGTGAGTTGTTGTTCCTGCTGCGTCCCTGCAGCTGTGGGCTGGCAGGGAAGATGGGAGTGCAACAGGAAAACTGTCACAGTAATGGATACCCAGGGATGGAGGTGATGGACCATCCTTGCAAAGGCATCCCAGGGACACTAGGACCACCTGACATGAGCTGCAGCCAGCTCGTACCTCCGGCCAGTACAGGGTGGGCTGGCAGAGCAGCCACTAGCAGATGCAGCAACCACAGCAGGATGATGCCAGCCCTGAGCCTGGGCCAGCTTAGCCCTGGGGAGGAATTAGGACGGCAAAGGAGACAAAGCCATGAAGAGCGGATGCCTGCCCTTGAACAGCAGCCTGTAGAGTGATTTAAGCAGGCTCCGTCTTGTGGTGGTGCTCCAATCCTGATCACCGCAAACACGCAGCTGGCTCTGGAGCCTGCATGTGAGGGGTAGCGTGACCCCACCGAGCCAGGCTGAGTCACCTGCCAGGGACCCCCCGGCTCTGGCAATGCCCTCCCCCATTGCCCTGCTGCCCGCACCTTCGCCCCTTGCAGTGGGGAGGAATCAGCTCCAGCGCTGGAGCGTCTCCTCATGGTACGCCCTGGGACCAAGGTCCAGGTACAGAAAATGTGAATACCACCACAAACCGAAGCTCTTTTAGCCTGAGGACAGGCTGAGCTAAGACCCGTGCCTTTGCACTGAGCAAAGCCTGATAACATCCTTTCAACGCCAAAACTTGTCCTTTTATCGATCCAGCAGCATGCCTCTGTTCTGGCTCTCTGAGCTCTCCATGAAGCCAACGTGAGCAGCCTTTTGGCTTCGAGATAGCTTGCAAAGAGTGAGGGATACAGGGGCAGGTAGAGGCTGAGCCAAACCTTGCTTCCCAACCAGAAATGCTCTGCAATGAGCTCGTGTGCTGAGCGAGGCTGCAGTTTGGATCGAGGCTGGTGTTTCAGCCAGCTGGATAATGAAAGCATCCGGAGTTATCACAGGAAGGATTAAAAAAATATAATTGCTAATGGGGAATTAATTGTTAATGGGGAATCATCATTGCAGGAGGGTGTTCCCAGTGTGGCCCCGCAGGGATCTGCTCTTGGGCCATTGCTAATCCTTATCAATTATCTTGCAGGCAGCATAAAACTGGTGCTGGCAAAGTTTGCCAGTGACACAAAGGCTACTGTATATAATGGAAAGGACAAGTCCATCGCACGCAAGCCCATTCACAATTAGGGCTGTGTCTCGAGGAGGACAACTCCAAAATGGCCTTGCAGGAGCCATCTGGAGATGAAGTGCCAGAGCAAAACGTGGCCTGAGACGCATGGAGATGCCACGAGGTCGGAAAGTGCTATGTAACGAGGCGGCAGAGCTCACTCTGTGGGAAGCACGTGCCATCAGCAGCTCCGGCTCAGCACACACACGCTGTCCCTCCGACCTTGCCTTCCCCAGCATGAACAGCGAGCGGCTGCGTATGGGCAATTACAGAAATTCCAAAACACTCCGTTGCACACACATCTCCCCCTGGGGAAAGCACGGAAAAGCAAACAACACATGACAGATGTTAGTCATGTCAATTAATGCATGACTGGATGGCGCTCCAATAGAGGGAGAAGAGAAGGGAAGGGAAGGGAAGGAAAGGGAAGGGAAGAGAAG
>VXAL01016029.1:241781-310149 GCA_013399475.1 Chauna torquata | reverse complement strand
GAGAAGGGAAGGGAAGGGAAGGGAAGGGAAGGGAAGGGAAGGGAAGGGAAGAGAAGAGAAGAGAAGAGAAGAGAAGAGAAGAGAAGAGAAGAGAAGAGAAGAGAAGAGAAGAGAAGAGAAGAGAAGAGAAGAGAAGAGAAGACATTCTCTATGTATATCTGGAGAGACTACTCCTGCAGTGCTGTCTTAGGTCCAATGCACACACTTCAGAATGGACGGCTACAAACACTAAACAGTCCAGGGAAAATTGATTTGAGCAATGGGGAAAAAAACAAGAATTGGTTTCAAGTAAGAGGATGCTCAGTGTAAGCACGACCATTGGAAGGTAAAACATGACCTGGTTGGTGTCTGCAAGTATCTATCTGGGGGCAAATGTCTGTACTCCGAAACCTAGCAGAGAAAAGCACGAGGAAATTCAGGTGAGAGGGAGTGTAGATGAGGTGCCCTGGGACCTGCTCACCTGTGGGGCCAGTTCTGCATCTCTCATCGAGGCAGAAAGATGCTCTAGTCCAGCCTCTGGCATGGACACACACAACTTTTCCTCGTAGCCTTGGATTTGGGGTCTTTGGAAGAGCAAAGAGGTGAGAAAAGCTCTGGGACAATCCCTAACTTCTGGGGACCACAGGCTTGGATGGTGCAGGGCATCATTCTGTCTTGTACCAGGTTTCTTGTACCTGGCGTAGTGATGCACCTCACTGCCACAGCCTTTTGCTTTGTTAAAAGAGTTTAAAAAAACATTATATATACGATGAATGATGCAGAGCAGATGCCTCAGAGCTGCCAGTCACCAGGACTAGCTCCGAGCAGGCCTCCAGGACTCATGAAGCCTGTTCTGGGTTGAAATGAACACGAGCTGCTCCAGGGAAAAGTATAAGACACAACACTGTCTGTCCCTCTGCAGAGCGGAGTCCAAAAACAAGGCAAGCATGAAAGATGCATCTCCCAAACAACCTGCCAGGCTCCAGGCGTTGGTGCAGGGACATCCCCAGGAATTACACACCGTAACTATACGTCTGCTTCAAATTTTTATAAGGGGGAATAACGGGACAAAATCAAGCAGAGAAAATGGTTGGATGACCTAGGCTTCGCAAACCCTGTTTCTAAAGTGATCAGTGGAAGCAAAGCTGTACTGTTTATCCTGGGGGGTATGGAAGGATCCTAAGATAGCCTAACCTGCTGAGCGGGCATTAGCAATAGATGGTAAAACCAGATGCAAGAAAAGCAGCAAGGCAAGGAAGAGGATCACAACCACATCTTTGAAAATTCAGTGATGCGCAAAAATAGAAATACTCCAGCTGTGAAAAGGGGAAAAAAGGGAAGAAAAAATCATCCCAAACTTTATTCTCTCCCATCCCAACTCTACCAAAATACTGAAATTCCAAAGAGTGAGATAATTTTGCAATATTGCTATAGAAAAATACACCCTCCTCTCTCCTGAAACATGCACAAATTGCCGAAGGGTCTCTAGTGGTCCCGTCTCTCCCTAAAACCTGCCATGTAAGTGCACTCTGCACTGTACAGCAGCTCAGCAAGGCCAGAGGCATTGCTGGCATGCTGCACTGGATGCACCCCCAGGTGGGAGCTGTGAGACTCCTGCCCCAAAAGTATGCTGAGTGAGAAACCTCCTGGATGCCTCCATGGGTTCTGCTCTACCTGGGCATAGGACACAGGCAGCATCGCGTCTGGCAGCGTAAGGAGAGCGGCTGCCACGTGGAAGCCCCCTGGGCCACACTGGGAGCCCAGCAAGGACTGGGTTGGCTGTGATGGGCACCCACCTGAATCCCAGCCAGCACCTTAACTGCAGGTCATTTGTACCGCTGCCAAAAACCACCTGCATGTCTGCAAACAAACCACGCATCCCTGCACGAAACGGCAAACTGCCTCCTACATAGAAAATGCAGGCAAAACCCAGGAAACGGCCCCAGAAGCAAAGCAAGTAGTTTAACTCTGCCAAGTTGATGCCCTGGGGGCTTGCATGGGCTGACTGATGCAGGAGGCGAGCTGGTCGCATCCCCATCAGCCACCATAAATGCCACATGGAGGTTGGATGATGTGGCGAAGGGAGAAAAGAAGCCACCCACAGTCGGTTTTCTCATGGAGAAGCCAATTTGCATGGCTTTGCTATGCGTTTCCAAGGCTGTTTACCGGCCCAGACTTTGTCTTAGCTGAAATGTGGGCAGCATCTCTAACGAGGCGCGTGCGAACGGGAGCTCTTGGGAGGCTTTGCAGCAGAACCGATTGCAAAAGATTAGCGCCGGGGCTGAAGGGAGTAAGAGAGGAGGGAAAGTAATGAAACAAAATCTCTCTTTCTTTTCCTCGGTTGAGGAATGATGGGGGCTAATTGCTTGTTGCTGGTGAGAAAGAGAGGAGATAGCAGCTTCTCCGCTCATCAATAAATTAACCCCGGCATGTGGCATCTGAAACGCATTCATTTCCAGAGACGTTTCTCTCTTTCTCTCCTCTCCCGGGTGAAAACATAATTATTGTTTAAACATGAGTTAATTCAGCAAGGTGAGGATCAATAAAGCAGAATTACTCCTCTTTTAAAAGCAGAGAAATCTCAATCTGGGACAGATGCGGACATAACTCCGGCGGAGCTGACGGATGGAGAAGAGGCTCGGGTCGTGGCAGGAGCCCGGGAAGAAGAGCTGCCCAGATTGCTGCAGCACCTGGGCGTGCTGGGAACAGCCACGGGCAGTCACGGCAACGACTAAGAAGAGCAGAAATCACCCCTGCACGTATACCTTACGACATGCCACATCTCCAACACGTAACACCTTCCTACACAAGGAGTTCTGGCAAAGCCCCAGGGCTCGTGCTGTGGCCTCTCCCTTTCCTTTGAGGGTGCCCAAGCCCTGCTATGGAGAAGACCTCTGCCCTGCAGGAACCCCCCTGGCAGCGCTGTTGTCACATGCCTGAAGCCCTGGCCAACGAAAGGTACAAGCCTTGCACCAGGCTTGCACCGATTCTTTGCTCTGCGGTCCCTTTGCTCTGCTATCCCCGTCATTGTCCTCCAGGCAGAAGTAAATCAGACACATGCCCAGACCGTGCCACCGCACCCACCCGTTCTGCCAGCTAGCCCCTGCAAGCCTTATCTCTTTTTCTGCACCCTTCCAAGTCTACCCTGTGGATCCCTTTTTCCTCTGCTAAATTCAAGAGCAGCCCAGTGGCCATACAAAAAACCGCCTGTGCTGGCTCAGGTCACAGCCTGCCAGAGCCACCCGGTGTGACGGGATCAGTGGGATCAGTGGTGCGGAGCGATTGCTTTAGCAGCATTGCATTAGCGGCGAAAGCAGCCTGCAACTCCCCTGTGTCCGTCCGTCCAGCCCCACTGGATGCTCCATCCCTGTGCCTCCCACTTGGGGTGACACCTGAAGTACACCTTTAGCAACCTGCCATGGATGCAAAGCGAAGAAGCAACCCAAAGGGAGCGATCCTGTTGGCTGGTGGCCGCGGTGGCCTGCAAGGACCACGTGCTCAGGCAGCGCAGGTAACCCGCACTTGTTGGCACGATGCTGCCTAAAGCAAGCTTGGTGTGGGGCATCACCAGAAGCAAATTGTCCTCCGGGACAAGATTGTCCTGGGGCTGCACTCAGGGAGGGATGGAGGAACGGCAGCTTCTGCAGATCCCCTCAGCTCTGACCTCCTCCACCCCAAAACCTTGGGGCTTGGGGAGCTCCCTGGCTCAATCTGCCAGGCTCCCTGGACAGTCGTGCCCTTCGCTCCTCCAGCTCCAAGAAGAAGGACTGAAGATGAGCAGCAGAGGGGTTAACACATGAGCAACCTCACCACCGCCGCACCCAGTGCTGCTTTTATTAATTCATGTGGCACTTTGCAGGACGCTCCAGTAATCACCAGGGTGCACGTGAGAGCCAGGAGCGGGTGGCCAGCCTCACTGCGCCGTGCTCCTGCTCACTTAACAGCTTGTCACATCCTCCTCGCTCAAGTATTCAGTGCTAATGCATCTCTTAAAGTGCTTCATGAGCTATTAAAGTCGAGCGCGCCTCAAGAGCATGATAAATGGACTCTACGACAGCATCTTCCCCCCACTCCAGCTGGTCCCCGCCATCGGTGGGATTAATCCATTCTCCCACCCTGCTTCCCCTGCCCAAGTGCCTGGCTGGCAGGGGATGAGTCCAGGCGATGACGGGAGGCTGCAGCAGGGCATGGGGTGAGCTCTGGGCAGGGGAGACAGTTTGCTTACCCACCGGGTCTCCTAACTCGGCGCCTCTGGGAAAGAGCCAGACTGAGTGCAGACCTGCAGCCGCCCCACTAGCCTTCCTCCAGCTCTTATGCCCAATTTTTTCCCCTCTCTCTGTGGCCCCCAGCTCCTTTTCATGGCCCCCAGCGCAGAGCAGCCTCTCTGGCTCCTGCAGATGCAGAGAGCCCTGCCTCCCTCCGTGCACTCCCTCCAGGTGCCTGCTGATGCTATCGGGTCTCAGCAGCTCGGGTTTCGAGCTGGTGCCTCAGACACCTCCCCGCCGGATGAAGCCGGGCAAGGGAAGGAGGAGGGGTGCGGGGACAGGGAGGATGTGCTGCCAAATCCCTGAATCCTGCCGGATCATGGAGCAGAAGGTGGGAATCACTTCAGCTCGCCTGAAACAGCCGCCGTAAGGACCCAGGACCATACTCTCCACACCGGCACACTGCAGCCGGTGGCAAAACTCGTGGCCCTGGCCAGCACTGGCAGGGGGCAGCTGTTTGTTTCTGCCTAGAAAACACATTTCCACTATACGTATTCCTGAAATCCCTGGCACCGCTGCCTGTTGTGCATCTCCCCAGGTTTGGGCTGTCATTCCCTGCGGAAGGAAGCAACACAGTGCATCCAAGGGATGCTCCAGCAGCCTTGACACCGGGTCCTTCAAAGGTCCCAGCAACCAAGCAGCATTGCACACAGCTCAGCACCCAGACGCTTTGGGCAGGCACCCTGGGAAGGTGCTGGGAACACTCCCCCAGCGCCATCCAGCAAGTTCCCTCTATCCAGAGCGTGGCTGTCCCCATGCGATGAAGACGTGGCACCGAACCCCGGCTGCTTCATATCCAAGCAAGCAGGGCTGGCAGCACCCGGCAGCATAAAACAACCCAGCTGGATTTAGAGCAGCTCAGCAGTGTGCTCCGGCTGGGTTCATCAATCCCACCAAGCCCATGGACGCACAGATATCAGAGCTAATCAGCAAAATTCCCCTCTATAATGCAACAAAAGCAACTGTAGCCAGGTCGACTGCCAGGAAAGCCAGGGAGTTTTGGGGGCCCCCCATTCTGTCCCACTTTCACAGGGATGCCATGGGTGACCTCATGGCAGGACCCTACAGGCCACCCCAAAACTGTCCTGCTCCAGTCTGGACCCAGGATTGCATGGGGTCCTCCAGCTCCCAACGCCACCAACAACTCTAAAATTCAGTCTCTCTAAAGCCCCCAATGCTTTGCTCAGCTGGTGAGGCACGAGCTAGTGATGTGCGCAGAGGGCTCGTGGGTGCCATCAGGCAGTGAGGACAAGGTCACTCCAAGGAGGTGAGAGCTGGATAGGGTACCGTGGATGGTCACGGGGCAGGGTGGCAGGCATCGGGGCTGCCGGGGTTTTGCTTCTTCCCACCCTCCCTTCCCTTCATGGTGCAGAAAAAGAGGAATAAAGGGATAGGGAAGGCTGCAGGAGCACCCAGGGACACACAGGGGTCTGGTCCGGATAAGGCGAATCGAAGGGGACCAGCAGGCACTGGTGGGACGCAGGATGCCCAAACCCTGCAGCAGTGGGCAGGAGGGGACCTGCGCATCACATAGAGGAGAAAACAATGACACCCAAAAATATAATATTGGGCCAACGCAGACAGCACACCCAGCTTGTGCCAGGAGAGAGGCCAGAGGAGCAGCACCCACATTTTTTTGGGGACTCCCCCGTGGTGGGAGAGCTGGGACAAGACTCACCCTGCTGGCTGTGCCTCTGAGCGTACACCACCACCACTGCGGCGAGCACCACGCAGCAGGCTGACGGGACGGGGTTAGCCATCTGTGGAAGCAAGCACAGGCAGGAGCAGTCAGGGTTTGCCCCGGGAGAGCTCGCAGGCGGCGTGCCCAGAGCTGGACCCTGCCGGGCAAGGGCAAGGGGACCGCAAGGAGATGCCACGTAGCAAGATTTCAGCTCAGCAACAGGGGAACTTATTGCAAAAGGAGGCTTTTTGCTGGCACACGCTTCATTGTTCAATGGCCTGTGGCGCTTTCCAGCAGAGCTGCCAGCAGACCCAGGTGCCTGCAGGCTATGACACGCCTTGCACCACTGCTGCAGTTTTCTCCTCTCTTTTTCAGCTTCTCCCCCAAGAAGTCAAGCCCTGTTTCTGGGATCTCTTTGGCAGCTGTAGCATCACCCCAGGAGCTGCTTTCCATCCAGGGAGGCAGCTGTAACCTGCTCAAGACCCGGCTTGCCCTGAAGACGAGCCAGCAGTGGTAGGATCCCCCTGAAAAGATGGGGCCGTACCCAGGCTCTTCACAGCAGTGACCTGGGCTTAGCACGTGCAAGATGAAGATCATGGCCCGATGCAACAGCAGCAGCATTTCTGGGCATGCAAGAGACAGTGTGACCCTCATCGGTCACACAGCACCTCCTCTTGCAGCTGGGGTCAATGGAGGGGACTGGAGGCAGCTGCTGGGGATGACAATGGGGAAGGGTCCAGGTGCCAGCCCGCCTGCCAGGAGGTGAACAGCACTGTGTGAAAAGCAAATTACACCTTCAAAACTGTTTAAACCTCTCTAATCTACAGCGCCGTATCAGTAACGCATGGAGGATTGCCTTTTAATCTAGAACACGAGTACGAGATCGTTAGCCAGATGGCATCCATTTAGACCTAAATAAAGGGGGAGCTGTATTGGCCAGTGAAAAAAAACCAGCAAAACATATTCCATTACCTAACGTGGCCCTTGCAGGAGCCCAGATGGCCTTGGGTTCGCAGCAAGACACAAGGCTTGGCAGGGCTGGAGGGGAAGGGAAGTGTGGCTGCGAGGGGTAGCACCAGCAGGTTTTGGGGTGCAGCTTGACCAGCGTGGCCCCAGATGACTCTCAGGGGTAGAGATGCTGGGAGGGATTGAGGTGCTGAAAATGGGGAGCCCGGAGATGGGACAGGGACATCGCGGAGGCCTCACTGTGGGATTTGTGGCACCGGGTTTGCAGTGCAAGGGCCGGCAGCAAGATCTGGCCCCGGCGTGCTGCGGCACGACAGCACGGACGCGCCAGTGCCAGCCCTCCCAGGTCACCTTGAGCAAATCGCTCTCCCCGTGCCTCAGTTTCCCCGCCTGCAAAGCAGAGATAATGAAGGTGACTTTCCTTTGAAAGCTCTGGGCGAGGAGCGCTAAGTGCTAATTACGCCGTCGTTATCATTCACTCTGCTTCTCTGCTTCTCTCCTGCTCCTCCTCTGCTGTGCCTGCTCCCCGCTCTGCCTCCTCCGTGCGTCCCTGCCGTCCCCTGTGCTGCAGCTCTCCTGCGTGACACTGCCGCCACCCCAGCGTCCCTATCCCAGTGCAGATGTCCCCAGGGGCTGCCACCTGCAGGACAGGAGCCCCCCTGTCCCCCCCCAAGCAATCACACTGCTCTCTGAAGCATGAGGACTGCTTGCCGTAGCCTTAAGCTGGCTCGCCTCAGGGCCAACGTTATTCCAAGCATCACCGTCCCCATCTCGTACCTACAGGTCCTCCCGGGGACCAAAGCTACCTTCCCTCCCCGGCTGCTCCTCATCTTATCAGTCATTAAAATAATTGCTGCTGCGTCTGCCTGCGTGCCTGGCAGCCTCACCAGAGGCTGGACCCGTGCGGAGACAGGTACCACAGGGAGGTGATGCTCGAGGGCGATGCTGGTTGCCTACAAGGGGGAAAGAGAGCGGAGACGTGGCCAAGGTCCTTTGGGAGCCCACAGTCGCTCAGTGCTGGTACAGAGACCTCACCGCTCAGATGCTTTCCCCCCTGCAAAACTCCATTTCTTCTCAGAGACAAGCCCTGCAGCCAGGCAGGAACCGGAGCTATTTCAGTGTGAAAAATGTAGACAGAAAACCAACTTTTTCTCACTTGAATCACAATTTCCCATGCAGTATTTGCTTTGTTTGCCTGCTTTGCCCAAAGCCTTTTTTTTTCCCAAGCACATAACAAAACCTCCACAATTTCTGCAGATGCTTCTAATGCAAATTTCCGTTTACTGTATGTGCTCACTTAATGGTTTCTCTAACAGAAGCCAGCACCCCGGCAAGCGGGTGCACGAGAGAGCGAGCAGCAGAGCACCAGCCGTGCTCAGACAGGTGGGTCCCCAGGCTGCGTCCCCATTCTGGCAGGAAACATATGAAAGGTGACGGCGGGGAACCGCGTTTATTACACAGCAAACCCAGCGGTGGGGAACTCAATCTTCTTCAGAAGAGCAGTTTGGACAATATTTGCTTTTGCCCCTGTAGTGAATCATTTCTTGGCAGTACAGTGGGAAGTGGGGCTCTGATGTCAATCTTAGAAGCTGATTCAACGTGGACATGAGCATGGTACCCTCTGGCAGCTCTCAGGCTACACCAAACGCATTTCCAGCAGTGTTTCTCCTGGGTCTGGACCAGGCCCTGTGTAAGTGAGATGTGGCCAGATCTATGTGAAGGCAAGACCGGAGGCCACCCCGGCACAGCGATGTGACATTAACTGGTGTGGTGTGATGGGGTGGGGGCAGTCCTGAGGCTGGCAGCAAGAGGGAAGGGGATTGTGTATCCAGGCGGAAAGGAGGATGCCACCTTCTGCTGCACAGACCCAGGGTCCTCTTCTGCATGGGAAGAGGGACAGAACCTTTCCAGCTCCCCCTTAAAATGATCCCCAAAGCCATGGGGACACTTGCTGATAATGGGGTAACAACCAGCTATGGGCAGCTGAACATTGCTTAGCCAGCCTGAGAGCATCTGCTATAGAAGTGCAAAAAAAGCCCTCGTTTCAAAACCTCATGTCTGCACGACAAAGCTTTCTGTCGGGAAACTCCCCCCGGCCCTGCTGTTACAGGGCCCAGCTCTGAAGTGGTGATCCAGGAGAGAAAAAAAGCCCCATTAAGTCATTTCCTCCCCGTGCGTCTCTGCTGCAGCCTTGCCAAGAGCCTTCCACGGGCTCTCTGCAGCGCCGGCACTGCCGGCGCTGGCTGTAGGTGCTGTGGTGCGCCCATACTGCAGACCCCAACTGTAGCTGCTACGGTACACCCGGACCGCACGCGCCGACCGGAGCCGCTGTGGTCTGCCTGCACTGCAGGTGCCAACCGTAGGCACTGCAGTACACCCGGACTACAGATGCGGCTTGCTGACGTTACGGCACGCCTGTCCCGCAGATGCCGACTGTAAATGTTACTGTACGCCTGCACTGCAGATGCTGGCTGCGGACACCGCGGCACACCTACCCTGCAGCAGATATCACGATCTGCCTGCCCCTGAGATGCGACGCTACACCTGTGCTGCAGATAGTGACTGTAAACGGTGCATCTGCACGGGAGATGCAACCAACACCTCCCGGGCACCAGCTCAACAGGGACAAGCTGACCACAGCCACCCGCGATCACTCAGCCAGCCCTCTGCTAGCAGAGCCCATGCCACAGCTGTCCCCAGCATGGGGACCTGGGGTGCCTCCAGCTCCTCGCAAAAGCTGCATGGGGCAGAGAGACAAGACATCCCCAGCCCTGGTCCCTGCAGGGATAACACCTCTCACGGCAGCAAAGTGAGGGAAAATAGAGAATAAAACCCTTGTTGCTTAACCTCTTACACAAGAGGCTTGTTAACAGCCCTAAAACTCTCTGGCCTCACAATGCCCCATCAACTCTGGACCTCACTTTGTAGCTTAAGAGGAGAGAAAAGACAGGCCTTATCATCTCCTTAATGTGCTTCATAAAGCCTTACCTGCAGGGTCAGCCCTGCCACTTGAAAGGGCTTCTTAAATCTAATTTAAGCCACCCCTATCAACAGGGTGATTAGCGCTGCCCCCCTGGACCAAGTATGGCACGGGGATTGCTGGGGCCAGCTGAAATTAATTCACTCCCTGCTCTTGAGGACAGTGGCTTTCCTCCCTCTGCCTCTTGCCTTTCCAGAAGAAGGAGAGATGGACAGAAAGTGAAGTGAAATCCTTCAAAAAAAAAATCCCAACTGCTTTGGTAGAAGACATGCACGTGGAGGTAGCCATAGGCTTGAGGGGCTCTTGGCTCCACCACAGGCATGCTCAAGCTTGGAGCCTTGACGTACCTGTATGATGTCTCAACGAGAAAGGGCAGCTACCAGAGCTTCCCACCATGCTGGAGATGAAGTAGGAGGCTCTCCTGGAGGGCTGAAGCCAGAGCAGCCTTCCAGAAGGTACTGCAGAGCCTGCCAGTTCCACAGGGAGCTGGGACCATTCGGGGATGCGTGAGCATCCCATGAAACGTCTGAGACTGACTGGGGAACTGGCTGTTTGGCAAGCTGGCTTCAAGGACAGGTAGTTTCTGGCTTGTGTGGATCACAGGCATGTGATGGGCAGGGAGCTGTGGGACCTGAGAGCCCCAGGAAGATCAATCTCAGCCATTATCCTGCGTCTGCAGGACCTAGGCGATTTCTCCTCCAGGAATAAGATGGGTGCCTTTCCTCTTAAACCAGCCCCTCCAAAACGACAAAGCGAGCCCTACCGCAACAGGACACTGCAGCCCACGCTCTGCCCCTGAGGAGAGGACAAGGGGTGCTACAGCCTGCCTCCTCCACGCACCGAGGATGGGCAGGGGACCATCCTTGTAGCGTGGCTCTCTGCCAGGCACGTCCTACCTCCTTGAGCATCGCATGGGCACGTTCCTGGGATCATCTCCAGCGACCCTGCCTATGAACAGCCCTTGGCTCCACAGCCGTCGTTCCAGCCTTGCGCACGGGCAGCTGCCTGCCGCCGTCTGTCCCCTCTTCCTGCTCAGGGCCTCGCAGGGGGACGTTTCCTGCAGCTTGTACCTGTCCTCGCTGCTGCCACCAAACAAACCAGCCTATCTGCAAACAGAGGGCAGCGGTCCAAGCCCAGCCATCTGTTCCAGCGGTGATAAAAGGCAACACAAAGCTCAGCATACTAATAAGCGATGCACGTCTTCAAAATTGGCTCTGGGAGAAAGCACGGGAGGGCAGAAGGAGGCTGAATCCTTGCAGGCATGGGTTGTAGAGAAACATCGCCCCCGAGCCTGTTCTTCACTGGCCCCAGTGCAAGCAGGGCAAGAAGCTCAGGTGAGCAATCATACATGAGCCCCAGTCCTTCACTCCCAATAGGCTCAGACAGCCTCTGAGATGGAGGAAACAACAGCAAATGAAGTTTTTTGTCACTGCTCTGTGTTTTCCCTCTTTTTACTTAACTTTGCTCCCCACTGAGCATTTCCCAGCTCCATGTAGAGAGAGATTGTAGGAAGCAATCAGATGCCTACTTCTGTTAAAGAAGTGTCACAGACATTTTTCTGGAGCCTCCGTTCGAGTGGGGTCTTGGGTTGTTTTTTTCTGTAGATGCTTTCTCCTCACATCGATGGGAGATGGGAGATGCTCGCAGTTCCAGCATTTCCCAATTCACCTCCTTGGAAGCGGAGAAATCACTCAGGACCAGTGCATTTTGGGGCAGGTCCTGCTCATGCCACTTCTCTAGGCTGTGATTACGGCAAGAATGAGCTCTTGGTGTCACACTGAATTTTAGCACTTCGACTTACAGTCTTTGCTCATGAAAACAGAAAATGAATGATGGGGAAAAAAAAAAAAGACAAAAGCAAAACAAACCCCCAAAATGCCCCACCAAGCAAAAAGCTCCAAACTTTTCAGGAAGGCCCTGCTGCTGCACTCTGGGTTCAGTTTGTGATTTCCAGGCAAACACTTGCAGCATTTCTTATTTTTGTTTGTAGGGCAGTATTGTCCTTCAATTCCCCCCATAATTTTGCTCAGAACCCTGCTTTTTGCCTTGAGGACAGTCTGTGGCCAGGCTGATTTATGAACACCCAAACATGCCTTAACAAGCTCTGCGGCAGAGAAAGACATCACAGCGTTAAAGTCCAGCCCATGTCATAGTCACATGCTGTCCTAAGTGAAACAGAGAGGAAAGGGAAAAACAAAATTAGGGGAAGAGGGGGAAGCCCAGAACAAAGCGCTAACATTTTGCATCAGAAAATCCTCGCATCGTTGCTCTGGCACGGTCCTGCATGGAGGAGCGGAGCTCCAAAGAGTCCCGATTGCTCCTGCGTTTGCTTTCTTAGTGCAGGTGGATGGGGCCGTCCCATGCATGGTGCACCACAGGGCGCGGGAGCTGCAGGACGTGTGGCTCTGGTACCCCTGGGAAAGGCTCCTCACTCATTTTCATGCTCCCGCAGTGCCAGCGGGCATGGATTGGATTTGTGATGGGGATGCGGTGGTGCTGCTGGCTAAAATCCCAGCACAGCCACAGCCTCGGAGAGGAGACAGCAGGAAGATGGACAAAGCTCGTTTTCCAGATCTCCTCTGTCAGCTGGATGGCCATGGCGTAGGACAGAGTGGCTGCCAGATGCAGGCGGGGGCTCGGGATGCTCCTTTGCTGCCTCTCCTCTCCCACACAGGTCCCGCGGGGACTCTGGGCTCCCCACTCTGCACCCCTCCATCCGCCACCGGCACGATGGGACACGAGGGATGGCAAACGGCACCACGAGGCCCCCGGCTCCTCCGCACCCTGACGCACCCGCACCGTGCAAACTACCTTCCTCCCCGTTCTGGGGAGCAGTGCAGGGGGTGTGCTGGGGGGCTGCTGGCAGGTGACCCCCGCCACCCTCCACAGCAGGGCACAAGGCGGGATTAAGGAGCCTGCTTGCCTCTGCTCCAGCTCCAAACACCTGCAGAGTGCTTGGGTAGTGAATTCGTGGTCAAGGCCATCAGCATGGGACAATGTCCTGGACAGTGGTCCCAGCAGCGCCTCCCAAATGCCAGACAGCCCAGGGTCCTGCTCTGCTCACAGCCCAGAAGCCACCGTGGGGACACAGGTCACCCTGGGCAGATGTGACATGGGGACGTTTGTCCAGCACCTGCTGCGGTTTCTCCATCCCGTTGGCCCCCATGGTGACTGTCCCCAGATGCCACAACAGCCCCCAGTTTTTGGAGCAGGCAAGCAAAGTGGTGTGCAGGGGGAAACTGAGGCACGGGGCTGCTCTGTGATGCCCCAAGGGCAAGAAGAGCGGCAGCACAGGGTAGGAATTATCCTTCCCTTTGCCAGGGGCAGCCTACATTGGGGTCAGCGATGCTGGGGGGCTTTCTGCTGCCAGCAGCCCCTTTGACAGACACAGGGATGTGCTACAGAGCTAAGCCCAGGGACAGCGGGGGGACCGGAGCGACGTGCCTGCCCCCTTCCCCACAAACACCCTCCTGGGAGAGCAGGGGGGAGGAACCAACCCCTTTTCTTGCACCCCCGAGCACCCCAGCCTCGCCATGCTCTGGCAGCTGCCTTGCCTGCAATGCCAGCGGGGTTTCCAGCGGGATCTGGCCCGCAGACCCCCCATGCTGCTGCCCCCCAGCATCACTGCACACAGCTGCAGGGGGGCACATGCCAAAGCGCAGGAGCTCTCCCCAGCCGGTGATGACAAAAAGGGCTGGGGGCTGATGCAGCTCACCTGGCTTCCAATGCGTCTTTGGGGGGGCGTCTCCCGACACCACAGCCCCACGGGCCACCGAGGGCACCTCCGAACCCCCCCAGGACCCTCGCCCACCCCAGGGTCCTGCCACAGCCATGCTGGCTGCACTTGCTGGGAGCAAGCAGAGGATGAGGAGGGAGAAGCAGGGCTGGCCCGAGGCAGCTGTGCCGAAATAAAAGGCACAAAAGTCTCTCACCCAAAACTACAGGAAAATTTAATTACCAAGGACAAAACACCATCTGTTTGTGCGGACTGTGACCTCATGCTGGCCCCTGGCTTAACAGCTCCTAAATTAGCATGTTTGTTAGGGGGTATTAGCTGTCTGACATCAGGGAAGCAGTTCCCGCGGGGGCGAGGAGGGGGGGACAGGGCGGTTGCGCACCGAAACGCGTGCCTGGGCAGCGCGGCGAGCGGCACGGCGAGTCCTGGCAGCAGGGCTCGGGGGCGATGGGGGAGCAAGGAGCAGCCTGGAAACGCCTGTCCTCCAGGTCTCCGCTAGCACACCCCCAAAATGAAAGCTCCCCAGTGCTTGAGCAGCACTGGTAAACACCGCTTTGATAGTGAGGGGCCCTTCTGAGCATCGCGAGCTCCGGCGAACCCAAAATCAAGGCACGTTGCTGCTGCCAGCTGAGCCTGGGCGCTAGCCTGTGTTTGGGTGACAGCCTCAGCTCTCAGCCTCCTTCCAGGTCCACAGCCAAAAAGGAGAGAAAGAACAAGATGTATGCTCAGAGGAAGATTCTACAATTGGGAGCCAGCAATTAAATACATAATATGGGGGAAATTTGGTTAAAATCAAATTTGTTTCCAGCCCTGCAAGGGAGGGAAGATGCGAATGCTGGTGGCATGCCCAGCAACCGATTCGTCCCTCAAGTGACGCCAAATTGGGCAGATTCTTTATCATTTTCTCATGGTTTACAGGGTACAGTATCCATACTCCCTTCCTACCTACCAACACTGGCTGCAGTGAGCAGAAGATGGTCTGAAGCCTATCTGGCTATCTGGGAGAAAAACAACCCAGCTGGGAGAGACCCCACTCAGTGAGATCTCGGCAGCTTTTTCCTCCAGCACCTGTGTCATGCTCTGCAAGCCCTGCTCCTCTCTGCAAGCCCTCCTCTCCCATCCCCGTGCCCCCACGGGGCAGCTCCTCTCCAACTCTCCACCATCACCTACCTTAAAATTAGCAAAGAGTTTTGCCTCTGCGCTCATGACAAGAGCCATCATCAGGTGGCTCACCACCATCACCCCCACGCAAGACTCCCCATCTGGAGTCTTCACCCAGGGCCAAGTCCTCTGCGTCCATCCCAACATAAATGACCGGGGAACAGCTCTCACCACAGCTCCTCGGGAGGAAGAAAAAGGCAAAGCCCCAGAGTGAGGCAGAGGGGATGGGGTCTGATCCAGCCCACTCCCTCCGGTGACCCCATCCCCTTGGCGGCCCCACCACCGCATCTGGCCCTGGGGGCCGTCCCCTACCTGCGCCGCGCTTCCAGCAGCTTCCCCGGCGCTCGTGGCCGGCCAGATGCGGACCATGTGTGCGCTTTATCTCCGGACCCTTCCTGCAGGCTCCAGAGCCTTCCACCGAAAAAAACACCCCACAGCCGAGAGTCCCCGGAGGCCTCCAGCCCCCTCCAAAACTCTCATTCGACTCGATCTGCCAGGGTAGGGCTTGTTTTTTAATTAGAAAATATTTATCAGCGTTTAAAAATAAAATAATAATAATAAAAAAAAAGCGTCAACCAGCTGGGGCTGTGAAAGCCGTGGCGTTTTGGCTCCCGACCGAGCACTTTGATAGAAAGGCTCTTTGGAAAACGCCATAGAAAATATTTAATTTCTCCCAAGGCCTGCATATGGGGCTCATCACTCGTGCATATTACACAGGAATATTCATGTGCGCTGGCCTCCTGTTACAGGATGACGAGGGTTCGCCGGTGCAGCGTGCGAGAGGGGCTCCTTCCTTTCCCTTCTCTGTTTTGGAAAAGGAAAGCACTGTATTTCGCTTTCAATCCCCAGCTATTCCTCAACGGCAGAAAAAAAGAAAAGCTGAGCCAGAGGCTGGTCCACCCGCATCCATCAGCCTGCTGTACTCGCCTCCGCTGCCGCAGGGTAACACCACGGATCGGCAGCTAACGAGGGGAAAATGCACTTCTGCCCTGGCTTTGCTCCCTTCTGGTTGCCGTTCCCGTTCCCATCCTATGGGATACATCCTATGGATGGAGGAGCCCATCAAACCCTAGTTCTTAAACACTCATGTGAAAAGGAGTAACAAAAAAGTATGGAATTTTCCAAACAAAATTTCAAAACAAAATGTTCATTCCTCAGCAACACTGTACTCGCGCGCACACACACACACACACACACACACTTGTTATCAATTTTGTTACGTTTCTGGCCACCTTTCCCAACCTGACAGGAACTTTGGTGCCAGGTACGTGCCTAGGCAGGGTCAGCTAGATCCCACTAGGAAGAAAAATATTCAAGAGGAAAAAAAAAACGACCTCAAAACACATCTGCAGCATTGCTATTGTTTTTGGGACTCCACTACCAGACGGGCATCGCAGATCTCCAGCAAGTCCAGCGAGGGGCCATCATGGTGGTCACAAGGCTGAAGCACACGGGGATGAAGAAAGCTCGTCAGGGCTTGGCCAGCCTGGGGAAGGAATGGATATGGGGGGATCCCAACAGCAGCCTGCCAGTGCCTACGGGGATGTTATGGAGGTGACGGAGACGGACCCTTTCCAGTGCTACATGGTGGGAAGGTGAGAGACGACAGGCAGGAACTGTAATAAGAGGGTTCGGGCTTGCCATAAGGGAGAAGAGTCCCCATGGGGACAGCCACACACTGGAAGAGGCTGTGAGATCTGGAAGAGGTTGTGGGATCTCTGGCCTTGGAGGGTTTCGGGACCCAGGTGGGCAAAGCAAACTGGTCTGAATTCAGTATTCACCCTGCTTGCGGCAAGAGGCTGGGCTAGAGACCTCCCAAGGTCGCTTCTGGCCTGGATGGCTGTAGGAACGCACCATCACCAGGAAAAATTAAACATACAAAAGTCCCCCGTGAATTCTGGGAGTGGGACAGCTCAGCTCGGTGCTCCTTTCAAACATGTGCCTCTTTCCAACAACCCACCAAGATGTGTCTGAATAAACCTCCCGGCTCTCTGAACCCCGCCTTGGATGGAGACCGCGGTGCTGCACCATGGCAGGGCACAGCCCTGACACCACGAGGATGGCCGTCTTCCCCGCTTCCAAACCTCCTTCCGCGGGAAAGACTCAAACAACAGCGGTAAGTGATTAACGAGCGGCCAGGCTCGTCAGCACGCACGCTGCGTGCATGGGTGCTTGCGTGCGTGCGCGCTGCTCGGCGAGACTTGGCGGGGAGGGGAGGTGGGGGGAAGCGCGCTGACAAGCAGATGATTAATTGAAATGCAAGGGGGAGGAAAAGTAACGTCCGCTGAAACTATCAGCCAGCGCGAGCATGGGAAAGAAATTCGGAGACACCGTCCCCATCCCCTGCTCCGCACGCATCGCGCCTCCCAGCTCGGAGCTGCTCGCCAGTCCCTTCCTGGCTTCTATTTTTGCAGGTGCAATTTCATACTTGAAAATAACCATGCTGCACACGCACATATATTTTTTCCTCCCTGGCCCCCAGCTCATTGCATGCGGAAACGGCAGCGATGGGAGAGCGAACCTCCCAGTGCGCGGCGCGCGGCAGCAATTAGACATCCAACTGCTCGTTACCCCGTGCCTCTGGGTGCAGGCGCCTGCAGCCGGGGCTCTCCGCTCCTCTTGTACCACTTGTGCCTTCTAAGCGGACGCAGGCTCGAAAACACCCATAATGTTACTGTTTTGCACCAAAATAATAGTAATAATAATAAAAGAAGAAAACAATAAAAAAGGCTGAAAACTCGAACCTGGCTCAGCTCTGAAACTCTGCTCAGAGTCTGTAAATTACATCCAAAGCAGAGCTGGCGCGACTGCACCATCAGCGAAGAGGGAGACCGAGGCGGCGAAGGGGGAGCGAGCTTCTGTTCCTCGTCCGGTGCTAACGGGCTCAGCTTGGGTCACCAAATAAATTGCATTGAGACGCAGATTGGTGCACGCTGTTCCCCAGCACCGCTGATGGGACAAGCATGGAGGGGAGCCCACCAGGTACTGAAGGTAGGGAATATCACGGGAGAGGACCCTGAGCTTCAAAGCCTTGGGCTGAAAAATTGGGGATGTGATCTCGCTAGTGGCCTCTAGATGCAACCGTAGCACAGACAGTAAATCACAGCGGTGCTGCCTTCCGCCAGCAAGCGGGCTCTTCGCTGCTGTGCCAGCCGGGCACCGAGCAGGGCTTTATGGAGCGGAGAATGCTCCGGTACACCCATGGGAAGTAGATTCACTTCGGGATAATGCAGGATGCAAATTTAGGCTGCTGGAGCACTGTTATTACTAGCTTTCGCTTGGGAAGCTGATTCCCAGTCGAGAAGACCGACTTGGAGAATTAAGCCGGGTGCGTTGTTCAGCACTTTGCTGCTCAGGTAATGACCGGAGCTGTGTGCGATTGCATCGGAGGGCTTCGGGAAACACTTGTACAATTGACATGGTTTAACAGACTGCTGTTTATGAGACAGAGCAGTATTTAAAAGACACATTTCTCTCAGAGCCGCACATAAAATTTGATAGCTAAATAGCTGTAAATGCTACTGAAGTCTGACAACTCGAAGAGGAATAGAGGGTCTGTCATGCGGAGTATCCGCCAATACACCCGGCCCCGCAGAGCCTACGAGACTTCCAGTCTCATAAAACCTTTTTTATATTGGAAGTGAGAATTTGTGCAGCGCATATGAACTCTCTTTTATTGGGCTGGTGTGATGCTGAGAAAATGCAGTTAAAGTTGTACAAGTCCTCCTTGGAGCGCTATTGGGGCGCCTATAAATCAAAAGCTTTATCCCGGAACGTGTTTACTAAATAAATCAGCTTTAATTCGGCTCGTGTGAGCTGGAGGGTGCCATTTGCACCCCCCATGCTGCCGGCTAGCAGCCCCAGCCGGGCTGCTCCCCTGAACCTGTCCAGCCCCCCGTGCCCCGGAGCGGTCTCTGCAGCATCCAGGGCTGGACGGGCGCAGACACACCGTGGGTACCCAGCGGAAATGGAGTGTTTCCCAACCTCCGCAAAGACCTGGCGCACTCCGGCTGGGGAGGAAGATTTGGGCCAGTTCCCTTATTCCCCAAAGACTCCTACATCTCCACTCTACAGCTGCATTAATTATTTCATCTTAGTCTGGCTTCCTCATTAAGCTGACCTAGACATCCCACGTCTGAGTGACAGCAAGCTAGCCTGCCAGAACCCGAGCCAGCAGCACTGGAAGCCATAGGTTTGATGTGATTTAAGGAGACTAATATTACACATATCTCAAACACACAATCTTCAGAGGACCTGAGGCTGCCGAGCAGAGCGGATGGATGGAGGAAAGCCCACGCAGAGCCGGCAGCATGGCATCCGGACCAGGGCTGGGTGTCAGCATCTCACCCGTGCTGGTCGAGGAGGGTCGAGCCATGTTGCAAGACCATTTCCCTGGAGGATGCCCGTGAGCCATGGGAAGCCCTGGCACTGCTCCCTGCCACTGCTGCCAGCAGACCCCAGTGTGACAGCAAACATCTGTGTCTGAGCAGGGGCCGGGCGGCACGACTGAGCTGCTGGACCGCCCTTTCACCCCTCTCTACCAATATAGCTGTGAGCTCAGCTAATTTTGGTATCAGGTTCCCCTTGGGATGTCTGGCATCTGTGGGCTGTAACAACACTGCCTCGGGGCATTAGGCAGATCCCTGTTTTCCAATACTGCCAAATCCAAGGCTTTTGTGTGAATCTGCTGCATTTTGCCTTCTCTGCAAACAAGTGTGTATAAATGCAAGACTTCAGCCCCCTGGAAGCCTCCAGGGAAAATTCAAAGCAATGAAGAAATATGAGTTGCTTTTCTATGAACCCATCAAAAAAGGAAAAAAAAACACCCTGAAAAACCCCACATTACTTTTCAGCCCAGTTTTGCCAGCAGTACAGGTCTTTTTCCCACAGTCTAAGGAATCAACACATTTTCAAATCACTCCTGCTTACAGTATTGAATATCAGAACACGATTGCCTTTCATTCAGCAGCTGTTTTGGGACACCGAGGGAAAAGGCAGGCAGTCTAAACTTAGCAAAACATGAGGAAAGGGCTTGATGCATTTAAAAACTAGTTGCAAGCAGCGGAAAGGGAAGGGAGAGGTCTGCAAGGGGTGCGTGCAGCAAGGAGGGTCTTGGGGTGAGCAGGGTAGAGAGGAGCAGACTTGGGAGCAAGTCCTGGAGGCAAGGAGCTGGGAAGAGGAGGGCTGCAATGGTGGGGTTGGATGGGAACCTCCCAGGGGTCCTTCGTGTGCCTCTCACTGAAAAATAACCTAACATGGCCAGCAGCAAGCCAGATGAGAAAGGGATGGAGCAGCATAGCTGCTTTCCATGGAAAAATGAGCCTTTCTGGAAAAAGCAGCCTGGCACGGCTGCCAGTGCCTAGGATGCTCTCCAGGGGCTGAGCAATGATGGGAAGGAAGCTCTCCTGCGTGCCTGGACAAGGCAGTTGCTCCTAAATCCCTGCCTCGGTGCAGGCTGCTCCCCAGCCAGTGTTTCTCAGCCCCCTCCCCAGAGGCCATCCCTCCGGCATGGGACGCCCTGGTGGCACCCCGACCTGTGTCATGGTCCCTCGCACCCGCAGGGTCACCCCAGGAGGTGCACACAGGATGAGGCGGTGCTGCCTCCGATATCCCTCTCGCTTGGCTGGTCCAAACCCCTCTCCCGTGAGTCCCAGCGTCCTTCCATAGCCCCCATCTTCCTATTGCACCACTGCTCAACTCCTTCAGCTTGGGCTCCTTAGAAAAATGCAGGGCTGCACGTTCATTTTCCCAGGAAAAACAGCATTATGGCCTGATTTACCCACCTCCAGCCTACCACATGGATGTCCCAGCACCTATGTGCTGCTGGTGGGGAGTAGGTAGCTCCAAAAATAAAACCAGCAGCTCCTTGCCCTTCCTCTTTGCCCAGCCGTGTTCTGGGGATAATCACACCGCAGCCACGCTGATGGGCAGGGCGCACACTGCACTCTCTTCCCTCTCTCAAAGGCAGTTATTTAGCCTCGACGAAGCAACGCTACTATCCCATTTCACAGACAGGGAGCTGCAGAGCAGAAATTCAACCCGGACTCAAGGTGAAGGGGGAAGCCTGCAGGGGAGGAAGGTACCAAACCCTCCTCTGGTTGGCACCATCCTCCGCGTATCCCCTGCAACCTCTGCACATCCCCTGAGTCCTCTGGCATCCTCTGCCCACCCCGGCACAGCCCCAGGAGAGGAGGGGGTTTGATGCATTAAAGGGATACCAAATGGAAGGAATAGCAACAGGCTATGGAGGATTAGCTAAAAAAAGTTTGCTGTAAAGCGCTGGAAGGAGAAAAGCCCTAATTTCTGACAGGCTTGTGCCATTTAATCCCCCCGTGCCGCCAGCAATAGCTCTGACGTCCTGCTTGTGCCTTGTCCCCTGGCTCACCCATGGGGAGGTGAGGGGACCCAAACCCCAGGGCTTGCCCAAAATGAGGGCACTTCCTGGGGTCTGCCCGGTGCCCTTCTCTTGGAGGTGCCTCCCTGACTGTCGAACCCAGCTGCGATCTGCTGCCAGGATCGGGAGCCTTCGTGGGGGAAGGCTGACAGCCCAGCACACCATAGGAAGGGGCTGAAAAGGGAGGGGAGATGGGGACAGCCAAGCCCGGCATCAGCCCCCTGTCGGGATTTGCAGCCATCAGCCCCAGCTGAACATCCCCAGCGATGTCCCTGGGACAGCCCTGCTGCCGCCTGGGGAGAGGAACCAGAGCAGGGCACCTTGTCCCCATCCCAGCCGACCTCTGATTTCCACCTGGCCCCTGCGGGGTGACAACAGAGCTGTAACGCCACCAGGTAAGCAGAGAGGCAGGACTGCCGGCCTTCCCACAAAGACAAAGTGCCTCTCTCCTTCCTCCCAGATTGCAAGCAGATGTGTGCTTAAATTACCTGCTGCTGACTACGACGCTTAGCAAAGCGCCATGGTCTAGGAGCAGAGCGAAGAAAAATGTGTGAAATGAATGAGGGGAGGATTAGCAGGAATTCAGGCGGCTCTGGAAGGGCAAAGCGTCGCCGTTGCAGAAAACAAATGTCACTTCCTTTGCAAAACACGGCTGCCCTCGGAGGGAATAAACCTTGAGCCAAGCCTGTCGGACCCAGAAGGAAGCAGAGCCACTTCGGGATGTGAAATTGTGCCCCTGGTGAGGGTGGAGCGGTTGGGAAGAGCACGCTGCCTGGCCGGGGGCTGCAGGGAGCACCCCGACACCCCACTCGGCCTCCAGGGTGCCACTGGGCGCCCGACGCTGGCACCGCTGCTCCCTGCTGCGGGACAGAGGTTGCTCGCAGAGCAATGGCAGGGCTCGGCCGGTGAACGCAACACGTCCGCGGCAAAACAGCCCTGAACTGCGAGAGCTCCTGCAAAACGCTCTGCTTCGTCGCGAAGGCGTGACTCCTTCCTCCACCACGCGCGGGGCTTTGCGAGGGGTGAAAGTTGGCTCCCAGCCCACAGGGCACTACGGGAGCAGCCCTGATCGCACGGCACAGCCTTGCCTTGCCTATTCCAAAGGAACCCTTCAAGCCTGCGCACCCACCTGTGCGCACGGCTGTACACCCCCAGCTCCAGGTGGCTTTGAACAGCCCCAGAATGGGCTCCTGTAGTGGGCTGCAAGCATTCACCCATCCTCAGCAGGTTTGCCGGCGGTGCCACACCTTCCCCAACACCTTCTGGGCAGCTGCAAGGTTCCCCAGTGTCTGGAAGAGCAGCCAAGAAGTCTTCTACCTCCTGCAGCATCCCATGCGGCGAGGCAACGTTTTGCAGGCTGAGCCATACGAATCTGCTCCCTTTCCCCCCTCGCTGCTCCTGGCTTGCTCTCGGCAAGCCCTTGGGGGTCCCACGTGGCGTCCCGCTTCCCGGCGCAGCTCCGCGGCTGGAGCAAAGAGCGGAGTCAGACCCCGGGCTGCAGAATGCTGCGCTGGGTTCATGCACGGGAAACAGAAGATCGGAAATCTCTGAAGTGCACAGCTGGAATCCACACCCTTGACCGTGTTTTTGTGAGATATCACGTACATTTTTTTAAAGCTATCTGGAGAGGCCTTTGCTTTAAAGCAGCCTGGTGGCTGCTGCACTGACACCGCCGCCGGTCACGCTGACCAGGACATTTGAGCGTTCCCCGTCCCCCCAGCCCATACTCATCTGTAGCCTTTGCCCTTAGATTGTGAAATTCTTTAAGGACAGGATTACACGTCCTGCACTGCATTTGTTCAGCACCAGCGACACAGGGAGGGTGGGAAGGGAAGGATGTGCCACCTAGAAAAATCACTGTGGGATACCAGGTACCAACACCCTGAAACGATGGTCTGCAGAAACCCTGGGGTTTCTCTCCCCATCCTATTTACGGCCTCACAAGATCACTGCCCATGAGCAGCCATAAGATGCTGATGTGGTACCAAGAAGAACGGGAACCATGACTGCTCAGCTCCTTCTCATACCACAGATCTGTTGTCAGCTGCTTAACTACGGGGTCTTTCTTCGCCCCTTTCCACACATCAGGCTTCTGGGCTAGAAACATATAAAAAGGGAAAAGATGCCATGCCCTGTGCCACACTGAGATCACAGGTCCTCGTGAGATGCTGACCTACCTTGTTCCCAGCCGCCCCTAGCCTCCCACAAGCCCCACACCCCGTGGGAGGCTGCCTGGGGTCTAACCACCCTTGGGGCTTCGTTTCCGCCCCGCCACCTCCCCTCTTCCCATCCCACACACGGCCTCGGCCACAAACCGCCCTCTCAGCCTGGTTCTGCAGGATGGACGCTTCACCTCAAATCTAAGCCCTGCCGCGCGCCAGCTGCTCCCGCGTGCGCCGTCAGCCAGGAGCACCGGGGGGATGGACGCAAGACGTTTCGTTTCCAAGTGAATCCACTACCTCAAAGCCCAGTTTGAATGTAAAGGCCCCACCTGTCAGAGCATTTCTTGTTGGCCAACGTCAGACCTTCCCCTTCCCCTCTCTTCTGGGCGTTTCACAGATATTTGCAAGAGGGCTTTGGCCACATCCATACCCACAGAACAAATGTTTTGGGAGCATCTCTGGTAAAAACTGGTGCCAAGACCCAGCGGAGCCCACGTCCAAAGCACTCATCATGCCACAATACGGGGCAGATCCCCTACACTCCTTTTGGAAAAACGTGCCCAGCAGCACGGCTGGGACTTTCTGCAGCACTGGAGGGCACTGGAGGTGGTCACTGATTTCAGCTCCCCGCCATCACACCCCCCCATGTTCACACACTGCCCCGGTCCCGCTCCACCGCCTCCCAGCCCGGCTCTGCGAGTATTTTTGGGAGAACCCCAGAGCCCTTGCTGCCCAGCCTCCCTCCCACAACGAGATGGGAAACCCATTAAACGCTGCAAGCAACGAAGCCTCCGCTGCTGCTCCCCAGAGGCACTTTCACAGTCGACTTGAGGAAATTGTTCCTGATATCCAGCCTAAATTTCCCTTTGTTGATTTTCAGTTCAGCAGCGGAAAGGTGGGAGCTTTAATGAGACAAGCGGGGCCGCTGCAGGGGAAGGAGCCGTCAGTTTGAGCGAGGCAATGCACAGAGCTGCGGTTTAAGTAGAGCAGCTATTGCGAAAATCCCAGAATCCTGCAAACTTGGGATGGAAAAGGTCTATTAGCTTTCCCAATGGACTAACGCAAGATTGTTCCCCCATTTTCTAATGTCTCTCCCAGTCCAGCTATTTGATTGGGACCAGAGCTCTGCAAAAATAAGATGGGTTGGCTTTTTTTTTTTTAAAAGAATTGCTGCACGTGGAATAAAATGTTGGGCTTTATGGCCAGATTTTGCAGCTTCATCCAAGGGCAAAATCTTTGCTGGTTTTGCGAAGCCAACGACAACCTTCACTTTTTTTTCCCCTTTACCTGGGGAAAAGGCTTTTCATCAGCGGCGTGCCTGGGGTAATGAAGCTGGCAGGCTGTGCCGCACCAACGTGACCGGATTTCTGTGCCCAGCACAGAGACTGGGCTCCCGCCAGTAAAGGAGCCATTGAAGAGCTCGGCCGCGCAGAGCGAACCTACCACCGGCAGATGTTTGCCTTAATCGCATGCAGTTTTCTTAAATGTCAGGTGCCTGCATGGCAGCAGAAGGGCACTTTTTCCACTCTGCTTTTACAGCTTGTAAAGGCAAAGCGGCCGTACGCTCCCTGGAAATGTCAGCTCCGTTTTCCCGAGGACCTGCCATCTGTCAGCGCACTGCCTGCACGTGGCCGCGCGGAGAGGAGAGGAGAGGAGAGGAGAGGAGAGCCCTGGCTCCCCCGACACACACGTGCTAACGCGAGGTTTTGCAAGCTCGGCGTCAGGCACCGCTGCGCAGAGCACCCGGGGATTAACACCGACCGCACAGCCCGGGGGTTTCACTGCTGTGACCCCAGCATCCCACCAATACGCTCGAGGGGTAAAGCCTCAGCACACCTCCAAGAATTAAATGCAGACGGTGGCATGCAACTGCCTGTTCCCTGCCGTTCGCTTCCTGATGCGGGAGCACCGATGTGAGGCAGGACCCGGCTTTTCATCCGAAGATGTATGGGAACTTTAAGGTCACATCTGCATGGGGCTTTGGATGGCAGAGGCGGCAGGAAAGGGGACGGGGCAGCGGTGCAGCACCCCCAGCACGCTGCCGCAGCTCCCCAGGTCTGTGCTGACCTTGAGGGAAAAGCTCCTGCTCTCTGCTGCTTTGGGAAAGCTGAAATAAGGGAGTGCCATACCACAACATAAAAAACCCAAAGCCTAACCCCCCTCTCGATTTTGTTGCAGGGTTTAGCAGCAGGAAAAAGCGGAGCAGAGGGGGATGAAATCGAGACTTTCTCCATCTCCTTCCTAAACGCTCCACGTTGCACGGTACATTGCAGCTTTGGGATGTGGCAGGATACCAACTGCATTTTATGTGTTGCAAAACCACCTTCTCCATGGCAGCTGAAATTTCAAGCGCAAGATCCAACCTTGGTAATATTTTTTATATATTGAGTCACCACCAACTCTGAAAATAACAGGGGAAAAGGGCTGGGATTTCAAAGATTTTAATGCCTGGCCACATTCGCTGAGAGCTGGGACAGCCCAGCCTGGCTCGGCAGCCCCCTGCCACTCCTCCTTACAGGCACAAGGCAGCGGGTTTGAAAAGACGCGAGGCGATGTGAAGCCCTGGCATGGCAGCCTGGGAGAGAAGAGGATGAAGATTCAAAAACCTGCCCTTTCGCTCTGATCTCAATTTTCTCTTGATGCCAGCGTGCCCGGGGCACAGTGGGCGCAGCCTGCCTTAGGTAGCCCTAACGTGTAAAATCGGGGCTGACCGGGCGACCCCTGGTTTTTATTGCCCACCCTGAGGCAGCAGGGCTTTAACAGCCCAGCCCTTTTCCCCCCTTATGGAAAAAAATCTGGGCAGGTTCATGGTCTTTGCCTCTGAATGCCAACATCCCAAAAACTGCTGAGGGAAGAGGAGACTCAGCAGAGCCTTTTCCACCGGTGGGAGCAAAGCGAGGAGGACAGATGGACAGGGCATGAGAGGAGTGCTCCTCACATACGATGTCCCGCCCGACCTGGTCCCTTCAGATCGTCCTTCAACCTGAAGGTCTACCTCCCCAAGACACTTTCGCAGATAAATTATTCAATTCCCTGCTCTCCCCCTTCTCTCATCAAGGGAGTAACTGCCTCTGATAGCCCTGATTTGCTAAATAAAACACTCCTTTGAAGGCTCCCTGCAATAACATTTGCGCAGAAAATTGACATTCTTCCTCCTTCCCCTCAGCCCGACGCTGTTTGTTTGTGAGTTAATAACTTTGACGCTCGGCTGAGCTATTGATCCCTCCTCAGCACAATCGTTCTTTTGGGTGCAAAATACACAAAAATAAATTAATGAGCTGGCAACGGCACAATGAACTCGGCACTTCCGCAGGGCCCCGGGGTGCTGACCTTGCAGGGGACGCGGCTCCTTCCCAGCCCCAACCGTACAAGGTTGGATTTACTTCTCCATCCCTCTCCTGCCCTCTTCATCCTCAAGGAAGCCACATTCTCGCTTGCAGGTGGAAAGGTAGCTTTCGTTGCCCCAAATTACCATTCAGCATTAAATACATCGCCCAACCAGGGCTTCGTAGCACGATGATGCTCTCTCCTCTCTCGCCCAGTAAAGCCCAGTGACATTTCCAATTTGACAGCTTTCTGCCGCAAAGTGTCACTTTCGACAAAATCAAACTGCTCTGCAGGAATGAGGTGGTCTGGAGGAAATCGCACAGGAAGCTATCAAAGCAGTTTGCTCCGACTTTGCTTTGTGATATTGTCGCGGACCCGGCGTGCCGGAGGCAGAACGAAGCTCCTAGGCTTCACCCAACCCATGCCGACAGCGGTCGGTGGGGAGTGGCTCTCCGTCCGATACCCACCGAAAGGAAAGCTGATGAAAGGAAACAGTTAACAGCCCTGCAATGCCCCCGTCCTCCTAAACAGCTCCCTGACTGCCAGGGCATTGCACCACCTCTCCCCAGCGATCCTCGCCCATGCACCGACTTTGTATTTTTGCTTTGCAATCTGCTCACATGCCTTCAGCTAATTGTTCTTCAGACTGCTCTTTTCAGGGGAGATTTTCATGGCAAACAATCAATTTTCCCAAGTTGCATTTTCCATCAAATCCTTTGATGTCTGGGAAAATAACAGGCAACCTCAACACACGGCTGAGTATCAGGCGAGGGCTGGGAAGCGCTAAGCGGAAATGCATTTAGTTGTCTGGGTCAAAAACCATTTCCTTTGTTAAATGATTATTATTGTTCCAAGAGGATTTCAGTGGGAATTGAGGGTGCTTAGATAGATGGATTCACAGGTTTGCTGAGCTTCTATAAGGGTCTCTATATCCTCCACCATAATTCTACATCATAACTTCCAACACCAATAACTCTTCTATGACTCCCAACAGATATTCCTGTGCCTTCCAAAGCAATAACTTCTCAATGAACTCCAGACCTGCCAAATCGACTGTTTTTCCCCCGCGGACGCCTGCTTTTTGGCCCTTCTCACAGCCCCCCTGGGAATCCTGACCCATTTACCTCCCTTTCTGGTTCCAAGCTGAGCGCAGGGGGAGATGAGATCAGAAAGCGATCTGCATCGTATGTCAAGAAATAGCTCTGGCACTAAAAGGTTGCAGTCAGCTCCCATTTTCCTGACTGCTCTCATCAGCCCAGGATGCAGCCCGCGATCCCGACCTGCTCGCACAGGCGGCTCCCAGCGAACCCTTCCTTCCCCTAAGCTCCTCGGATCGCTCATTTCTTCCCAGTCCTACCTGAAAACTGTTATAAGCGCTTCTCAGGTGTACCCTGGAGAAATTACTTAGGTTACTCACCGGGGCTAGAGAACAAACACTTAAATAAGAAATAAATTGCAGTGCATTTCTTGGGTCGCCAAGCCTCCAGGTTCAGCCATAAGAGCACAGAGCCGCTACCTTTCCGGGCACTTGATCTTAACGATGTGTTAATTAAGCTAAGGTTAGAGTCGCTCGTTACCTTATTATTTTTGTTTCTATCACAGTAATGCTCAGAGGCCTCAATCAGGAACACGCTTTTTTTTTTTTTCCTCCTCTCCTTTAAAGTCACAAATTATTTCAAGATCTGGTAAAAATAAATGCACAAAAGCAGGCTCTGCTCTTTTCCAGGGGATTTTGCTCTGCAAGGGAAGAAAGGTCTCAACAGTGTGTTTGAATCAAAAATGAACATATGCAAGAGGGGCAGAATGATATGCTTCAGAAGTTCTCCTTTTTTTTGTTGAAAGGATTTCTCTTAAACAAAGAAAAACCCCAAAAGCCTGATCTCACAGCACTAGGTGCTGTACAGAGTCCGTTTGTGCTGCGGAGTGAATATTGAGCAAGCTCCAAGGCTGCCCAAAGGAGGACAGAGGAAGGATAAGCGATTTGGCTCCGGTTTCGGGCTCTCCAGTTGCTATCCCGCTCACCGACCGGCAAACTCCTCCAAACGCTGGGGCCGAGCGCGGCCGGCCGCTCTCGGGTCATGCCCATCCCGTGTCCTCTCCAGCCTGGGTGGGTGCAAAGCAGGGTCCCATCCTCAAGGGATGCTGCTGCTCCCCTGGGAATATCCTTCCCCATCTCCACTCCTTTCCAGCCGGGGGAAAACAAGCCATGAAAACCTCTCAGCATTTCTGCAGGAGGGTGGACACCTCCGAGCATCGCATCCGGACAAGCATCTCTAGATGTTGGGGCCATGGTGAGGAGTCCCGCTGGGAGCACAGGGCTTGCACTGCACCTCCCAGCTGCACCCCAGTGCCCTGTGAATGACCTGGGTTTTTAAAGATGCCATCACGCCCACGCTATCCAATTACTAGGAAACAATTAAGCTGACGGTGGACCTCATGACCACCATGGAAAAAGGGGAAAGGGAACCACCTGCTCAGCATAGGGCCCGATTTCTGCGGCTGATTTGTAACCAAATGGAAAGTTTTTTGTCAAGCAGGAGCCAGGACTCATTTTTCCTGGTTTTTCAACTGAAATTGTCCTGTGCAGTTTCTGGCTGCTTCCTAAAACTGCTTGAAAATTTCGTAACAAAACAAATCTTACAGAAACCGTTAGTGTTTCCCTGCCCTGCGCTGAAATTGTCATTCCCTTTGCCTTTGGTGCTGCTGTCCTCATTGGGAAAAAGCTGTTTCCTTCACAAAACTTAACGCTTAACTTTGTAAAATCTCCAGTAGGAAAAAAAAATGCCATTTCTGGGAGATAACATATAGGAAAAAAGCTTCGGAGAGGCTCAAGAGTAGTTAAATGGATACTGCTGCTGTGCCAAGGGCAGAAATGGCTGGGGAAAATGCGGCGAAAGGGGACTTCTCTGCGGAGCACAGTGTCCCCCGTCACAGCCCGTCCACCTGTGCACGTTTTGCGGAGGTCTGGCGGCACGAGGCGATGCAGGCACACACGCAGTGATTTATTCGGGGGCTCTGGCATAGAGGCTTTGAGCAGGAAGGCGCTGCACAACTGCACTAATTGTCTGCTGAACATCTGTCTCTCCCCTACTACCGCGGGGCCGGATGAGTCCCCCTGCATAGCCGAGGATTAGCACTGGAAAAAGATTTTGTTGACTGCGTGATTTTGGATGGGAGGAGGGAAAAAAAAAATCCTGCAGATTCCCCCAGAGTGAAGCGTTTTAGGGCAAATCGCTCGGGGGCTGGAGGGGAATTTGCAGTCAAAGCCAGAGAACTTGCTGGAGCTGGCAGCGGGCGCTTACCCCCACGCTTACCCCTCCAAGAGCTGTGGGTGGGCAAATTTAGCACCTTGCTCCAAACCGCAGGGAGCAGCAGCTCTGCCCCATCACTCCCCCACTCCTCAAGTGACGCAAGGGCATCTATTACTACCCACAGGGTCCTGTTCTCCTCCCACCCAAACCCCTCTCTCATTTCACCACAGCCATAAATGAAACCTGGTTAGATTAACAGAGCAAAACTGCAGAGCTGCGGGAGGAGAGGGGCACAGCTGGGCTCCCCCGACCTCTCGGTCTCCGTTTGGTGCATCATGATAAGCACTGGAAATTGGAGCACCCTTCAGCAAAGCTGCTGGGTTTTGGTGGGAAGGGATGCGGTGGCAGGGTGAGCCCCAGTGCAGGAAGAGTCTGTGCAGGACTCCCTGCATCTGGGCTGCAGGCTTTAAGGAGAGCTGAATTGCCAAAGACCAGTCCGCTGGTGGCTATTTCCAGGGACTCCATGTCCCCGGGATGAAGGGGGATTCCCTGATGGCACCAGAATTTACAGCTTTTATGGACAAATTGCTCAAAATAAACTTCAAGGAGGAGGAAAACAAGACGGAGCTTTATACTGATAACCCTCCAGGTGGGGAGGGCAAATGCTCCAACACTGCACCTTGGGCATGAACGGGAAAGAAAGGTCAGCCTCGCCTGGTCTGCTTCTCCTTACCCAAAAGGCTAGAAAAAGCCACAAAATCATAGGGCTTCCAGGTGTGGAGTGGTCCCTAGGGGAGGGTCTGCAGCCTCCTGGAGGACACTGGGATCTCCCAAAGCTCCCTCGATGGCCAGGGATGAAGGCAGCAAGGCAAGGGACCAAGAGAGGCTCCTGGTATAGATCACCCCCAAATAAACTGGGGAGCCTCCTTTCAGGACAGACTAAGGAGGAGACCTTGAACTTGAGGTAATTAAGCTGGGTGGCAGGGACATGTCCCTCGTCTTCGCTCTGCATCCCACTAACCTCGTCTCGCAGGCGAGAGGAAGACTCCGTCCGTCTTTGCGTGACAGCCACCAACTGCATTAACAAGGCTCGTGGAAACCCAAGTGCAAAAAGCCTGACAGAAGCCGAAAAAACAAACCAGTGAAGAGCAACAAATTCCCCGCTGTTTAATTAGTGCAAATGTCTTGTGAGCTGGGAATCTTTTTTTTTTTTTTTTCCTCCAAGAACATCAGGGGCCAGCAACTCGCACTGTAACACAAACAAAACGTCCCTTAAAATCAACTGGTGCTTTTGGCCAAGTGAAAGCTGTTGGGATTTCCAAATATGGCCCCTGGGAACATCAGCCCAAGCATTCTTGGGAAGCATCTCGGAGCCTGAACTGTCTCCCAAGAATAAAAACGTTCAGTCCAGCACGACAAAAGAGCCATCACATGACAATAACTATCACACAGGCGCACAAATTAAGCAATCAATCAAAAGTGCAATACCCCAGAAAACAATAGTGAGCGGTGCACATCATACCGGCAACGGGTGAGCAAACCCGACCCGCGATTGCCTCCCTTCACGCATGGGCTATTGTGTTCCCTTCTCCACAGACATCACAGCAACCGGGGCTTTCTTTAGTTTTGGCCTTTTTATCAAAGCCTGGGGAGCAGGAACCTTTCTTGGAGAGAATACAGGTATCCGTACTCCAGCGAAAGCATTTGTTCTGGGCTCGGCTGTGGTATAAATCAATGGTTATTCCGCGGGGACGTGACAGAGCAAAAATTAGACGTAAAATTTGCCAGACGGTGAGAAACAAGCTAGAAATTGTTGCTGTCTCTCTCGAGTCGGGGGGAATTCCTGTCTTAAAGGTTCGGGATCGTGTGCGTGCGCGTAGCTTAACGTAATGATGTCCCCCGGGCAAAAGGAGAAAGAAGAATATGTAAAGCCTCCCGCGACTCGTCTTCCGTCTCATCTAACTGCACCCCGCTTCAAAGCGACACCATCTCAGCCCCTCTGCACGCCGCATCAGGGACTTTGGGGACCGGCCACACTGTCTCGATGGCACCGCCATTCCCACCCTGCAGCACCCAGGGGCCCAGATGCATTTGCGAACAGACCGGGCATAAGGCTGCGTGTTTGTAAGCGTGTTTGAAAAATCAGATCCTGCTGGCAGGCAGCGCGCAGACAGCAAACGGGGCCAAATCCCATGAATAAATTGCTCGGAGCGAGTGGTTTGACGCGCCATTATTCATAACTAATGCAGCCCTAGTAAACAGAAAATGGAGGCCAAATCTGCCTGTATAGACGCCACTGACCTCATCTGTTTTCATCCTATTTGCTGAGCAAAATCAGAGCAGAGGAGAGCTACCACTGTCCTTTAAAAGGGGAATGGGCAAAAAGCATCTCCTGGTTTCCCTACAGCTACGGGACAAAGTGGGAGTTTGGGAAGCGAGGATGTGAGCTGAACTCACAGAGCAGAAATTTGGTCTCACCGGTGCGGGGACGAACAAAACCAAACGGCCGCCTCTCCCAGCTCCCACCTCTTTCCCAGGGCTACAAAGAGCACCGCCTGCACGACCCAGAGGCAGAACAGAGCCGGGGGAGGAGACATGACATCCACATCCTCCCATTATCCTCGGCTCTGTAGAGGTGCTTTCTCCAGTCGTGGACACCAGGCAGCCATCAGGACCTGGGACATTGGAAGATGAGGCAGGGGCAGCTGCTGCCACCTCTCTCGGGGCTGGAGGGGAAGCCCTCACGGGCAAGCACAGCCCCCCTGGGCACACCAATGGCCGAGACATCTGCAGGAGCTCAAGCAGTATGAGATCCAGCTGACAAAGCACATGCTTTGGACACCTGATGGGGCCCCTCAAGCAACCTCCTGCTCCTAAAGCGGGTTGCTCACTTTTTTGGGAGCAGGCGAGCTGCAGTGCATTTCACCACCTCTTCACAGCCCAGCTTGAGATATCCAGTGACATTAGAAGCAAAACAGAAAAACAAACAACAAACAAACAAAAAAAACCCAGGGAAGTGAAGAGGGAGAAAGTAGCCACCCTTCCACCCAGCACAGTGACTGCAGGCTGCCCAGTACAAACACCAACTGGCTGGTTGAAGCGAACACCAGACACAACTCTTACGTGGTTTCACACAGCAGTGACCAGCAGAAGTCACTGCCAGGGCATGTTGTATGAGCAGAAAACCCGAGTGCAGAAGGGAAGAGAGACCTCCAAGAAGCGCAGGTTTGCTGATGCCAGCGCAGCCTCCAGAGCAGCAGCTGCTTGCAGGAAGCTGAAGGTTACAAAGCAGGGCACAGTTGTGCTGTTTGCTGCTTCTTACGCTCTTTAAGAATTACTTTTATTTCAATTTGGGCAATATGTAGGAAAATGGTGAAGTCAGTTGCGATCACTCTTCCCTTGCTTCCTTTCCCATATAACACAAAGTTTAAAGACATTTCAGCTGCAAGCTGCTTCCACTGTGAGGAGCCCAGCTCAGCACCTCCAGAATTTACCTTCGGGGAGAACCGAGCCATTGACCTGCAGGCTGCTACATTCATCTTGAGTGCAAAGGGAAATACCTCTGTAAATGACAACAAAAATTTATTATTCTGTTTAGAAGTTACAGCCCATTAAAAAATTGCCTTGATTTGAATCATTGACTTTTCAAAATAAATACTATTCTTTCATCAATAAGCTCAAAAATAAGCTAACCACAAAACCCTTTGGAAAAAAGAAACATAAAAATGATATCTTTACACATTAATAACATCTATTGATCTAACTGTAAGCATATGTCCACATACATAATTTCACCATATTGCCCATCAATAATACTCTACACTTTCCATATTAAACTCTGCTATTCCCAGGAAACCAAAATCCTAAGTATTTCACTAAAAAGGCCCTTGCCATTTAAATGCACAATGACTGCATTTGAAAGTATTAACACGAAGACCATATTTCGTTATGCAGACCAACATTAACCATTCATAATGTGAATGGGGCAGAGTTGCAGGAATGTCAGAAAACATAAATGTTTTTATCCATAAGAAAAGCAACAGCATTTTCTCTACCCCCTTTTGCTGTGCTTTTAATTATGTCTTAGAACCTGAATTCAATAAATGGCCAAAACGGCAGTTCTGAAGAAAACGTGTTTCACTCTGGAGCAACAGATGGGATTACAAAATGCTCGGATGGGCCAGTTCCTTGTGGGGTGACCCAATATCGCCTCTGCAAAGAAATCGTGTGCATCCCCAGCCTTCTGGAAAGGTCTGAATGCCTTCTGCACGGAGGCAGCCTGCTGCAGAAGCACCTCGGTGTTTTGGATGAGGATTAATGCACTCTAATCTGTTTATTAATGCTTTGAAGAGGGCTGAGCAATGAGGAGGAAAAACTGGCAGATGACAATATTATTTAGGCTAATCAAGAATATGATGGATGGCAGAGACCTTCAAAGCCAGCAGCAGCACGAGGCAGCAAGGAAGCCCAGCGTGTTGATAAATGCAAGGCACCGCTCGCTGCAAGGAGTGTTTTGAACTAATCACCCACATTGCTGCAGTCTAAATTAGCTGAAACCGGCCAGCAAAGTGATGTCAGTCTTCGCTCTGCAGCCACTGCTCAAATAGCAAACAAAATGTTAGCTTATATGTGAAGGCAGAGGATTATAAAATACGTGATGGTGTAAATCAACGGCGTGGCCTGACCTGGAACGCTCCAATCAATTCTGGATATCCTGCATAAAAAAGACAGAGGAAAAGGGTTTCTGCTCAGAGACAGGCAATAAAAGCAATGAGATGTAGAGAAAGAGCAGAGTGCGAGACGGAGAAGTCGGAGACTTTAATTTGAAAAGGAGGTGGATAAACAGGAAGAGGAAGGAGGGGTAGTGAGCAGTGAAAGACTGCCAGCAAACGCTTCTGCTTACCCTCGAATATCGCGAGGGCAGAAGAAGGGTCCACAAAATTGAAAAAGAAAGGCACTCAAGGCTGATTTATTTACACACATATAGCACCTGGTGCAGAGCCAGCCCCTGGGCTGTGCTGCCTCGAGCATCGCGCAGACCCAAGGAAAGAGCACGACCAAAACACCTTGACGGTATCTAAGAAGACCTGGCGGTGCACGGTGGCACCGCCACATGCTGGGGAAAGGAGCAGTGAGGGCTCCTTTGGATGGAAATGCTGCTGCCGTGGCCAGCAGGAGGTCTTGCAGACCAAGCCCACATCCAGGAAGGAGAACGCGACCCGCTCGCCGCAAGAGGCTGCTCTCAGCTGGGCACAGCCAAGGGTGAACCCTGCAGCAGGCAGGCTCCCCGCTACACCTCTGAGCAGTATTCAGGTGTTTATTGACTTGGGTTTTCTCTCTTCCCATGCCTCCCTCAACCCTGGATGAGGAGCGTATGGCCCTCCAGCGCAGCCGCAGCTCGGCGTGGGGAAACTGAGGCAGGGAGCCCCACCGAGTGCAGGGCTGCAGCCCCGGCACCACCGGGATGCTCCTCAACACCACGCTCCCCGCGTCTGCCCACTGCAGCCTAAAGCCATGGCTGCCCAGGGGTGGACGGGCCGGCGCAGGCCCTTGCACGTCTCTCCATCTCTCCCCTTCCCGTTTTTCCGAGGTCCGGTGATTTCCCAGCTGATGAACACATTACCACCTCATTCGGCAACGCCTTGGAGGCGCTCACGTTTCAGGCCCCGGCGAGAAAAAGATGAAGTATGAAAATCCCTTTCCTTTCCAATCCAGTCCTCCCAGCACCGGCCAAGGAGCTAATGCAAAGCGCCTCAGAAAACACACAAAAAACACCGGATGCGAGAGGCCGTGCCGAAGTCGCACCATATGCAGGTGTCGGGGAAAAAGGTCTCCTGTCTCCCACGCCAGGCTGCTATCTCCATCCCGCAAAGCCTGCCCACCGGGGACCAGGACCAGGCAGAGAAGCAGCGCAGGATGCGACCTGGCACCCAGCCTTGCCCATTTTCAACCCACGGTCACTTTCATCCCAGGCACGACTGGGGAAAGCGCGGTCCCCTCTCCCTGCCCTTGGAGCTGCAGGAAAGGGAGCAAGGCATCGGCTCAGGCCAAAGTTAACCACCAGCCCGAAGCACCTCCCAGTGACTTGCCTGCCTGCAGACAACTGCATTTTTATCAGAGATGGTGCAGTTAAAACTCATGATGCACCAAGATCTTGCCCTGCTTCTACAGCCGGTGGCTCTGGATGCCCCATTTGGGGTATTATTTAGCAAAGCACGAGACGAGCATCCACAGCCATTGGAGAAGACCGATGCTCCTTAGGAAGGGTCGCTTACTCCTTCCTCATTTCTCTGGCTCAGGATGAGTGGGCTCTGCCTTGCCCACGGCTGACCAGACCTTCCAAAGACATTTGGTCACCACAGTCTCACAGCTATGCAATGCTGGAAGAAAATCACGCAGGCACAGCTGGCGCAAAAGAAAACAGGACAGAGGTTTGTTTAGCAGCGATGGCCCAGTCCCTGCCCGTTTAACATTTGCTCCAAGCCAGTGAACTGCACAGCATTTGAACTTTTGTTTAGACAGATAGGCCTGTGTATTTAGAAATCCTTGAAACTCATCCATCTGCAAAGACAGCAACTCCCGATAATGCAAAAGCTCCAGCCGGGATGCTGAGCTCAGCAGATCTCTCTACAAATGATTCCTATTAAAGTAAAAAATTACAATGCAAGCGTCTATTAGACAATCCAAGTCTGACATAAAAAAGAAATTAAAAAAACATAATATATTCATGCCAGCCATCTTTATAGTCACTGAGGAACTCAGACAAGGCACCAGGACACCCCTTCTCCATCGCCTGCCTGGGTACCCGACCCACCCAGAGCAACGCACCCTCCATCCTGCCCAGGCACACGGCCATCCTGACAGGGGTCTGCCCTGCTCCTCACCACCTCTAGTGATGCAGACCCCCACCTCCTTGCCTAGCAGCCACGTCGGACGACCACCCATCCCTCCTGCGAGGAACGGTGCTCCTGGAGTCCAGCTTGAACCTTCCTCGCAGCATTGTACCCGGGGCTCATTGCCCTAGGGACACAAGGGGGGATTTTTCAGGGGGTTCTCTGCATATCCAAAAGCTTATGGTGTTTTTTATTTTTCTCTTCACCGGCCTCAATGCTCCCAAACCATGGCCTTAGAGATGTGGCACGCGCACAGGTCCCAAGCTGGTTGGTCCACCACCAGCATCAGCAGAGCACCAAGAAACTCAGCTCAAGCAATGGATGTAGCCACCGGTCCTGGTCCCACTAGCACAAGCAACGAGGTACGGCTGTCAGGCCAAAGGAAAAGCTCCACCATCCTAACCAGGAGCCTAAAGACGGGCTGAGGGGAGAGAGAGCTGAAGGAAAGCACTCCCTGAGGTTTGGCTAGAGGGTGGGACATGCCAGGGAGAGCCTGCCACCACCATGTCCCCCCTCCCTTCTGGCACCCCAGGCAGCAGAAACACGCTCAGCTCCCAGCCCCCCAAAGCCTAAACCAGCAGATTATCACATTAACGCTTCAAATGTTTAATTTCCTGCTACAATTACACTGGGTTTGCAGCAGGAGAGGTGGGAGGGGGAACAACCAAAACCCTGAGCAGCTCCGAAAGCACCGTCCTCCCCACAGGCTTCTGCTCCGCTCCCCGGCCAGGGGGCTGGATGCGGCCATGGGAGCCCCCTGACTGCCGACCTCTCAGGCCAGCAGCGCGGTCGCTCTCCATCCCGCTGCTAAAATGAAAGCTCCCTTTGTTCGGCGGCTCCGGAGATCTCCAGAGCGCTGCGGAAACATTTACCGCGCCACAAGAAAAACAAGGCAGCTGGTGTTTGCAGAGCAAAACGGTACCCGGCTGCAGAGAGGGGCCGGGGGGGGTGCATGGAGAAGAGAAAAGAGAGAAAGGAGATGGGGTAGGAGGAGGACAAAAATAGTGGGAGTAGGGAGGGGAGCGGGTGAGAGCGCAGGGGAGTGATGGAGAGAGAGAATGAGAGGTGAAAAGCACAGAGGGGAACTGGGAGAGATGGGGAGGGAAGGTGAGGGCACAAGAAAGGTGGAAAGACAGTGGGACAGAAAGCGAGGGCGTGGAAAAGCAAAGCGGGAGGGAGAGCAGGAAAAACTTGCTCAGGAAGCTTCAAGCCGCGTGGCACTGAGCTGCCTCTGCCCCGTCCATCGGTAGACGTGGGCTGCCCAACCCAGTGAGCTCGCCCTGCGTGCAGGAGGTGGAGGAACAACTGATGTGGCTGGGTGGCTCGGACCCATCCCTCCCCTCGCCCAAAGCCCTGTGGAAAAAGCGCAGCGATGGCTCCGCAGCATCCCCCTCGCCGTGGGGAGGGGACAGGGCAGGGGATGCCGGCTGCCCGCGAGGCCGGGATGCTTTCTGCCCGATGCCTTTCCCAGCGGCCGCCCACGACCGCCGTTATTTATAGCTCGCTGCCTGCCTGCCCCCTCCGCGCACCGAGCTCAGCTCGCCCTCGTGTGCAGGGAAGGAGAGCGAAAGGACCAAGCCAGGAATAGCTGCCAGCGGCCAGAAATAGCTAGTGCCACGCTCGGCCGCGGTTCTTCGAGAGCCGCTGGATGGGAGCACAGTGTTTCCAAGATCTCAGCCCCAGCAAGGACAGGATTGATTTCTCCTTCGACTCATGTTCCGCCCCCTCTGCCCCCCTCAAGGCTGCTCTCCAGCTCCAAAAAAGCTGCCGGGTGGAAGGAGCAGGTGGGAAGGGTAGGAAAGCAATCCAGCGGCAGGGAGGGGACGGCTGACCTCCGGAAAATGTGCTGGAAAAGCAAGCGAGGCAGGTCGCAAGGAGGGACGGGTTTCAGCACCTGCTGCCGCAGCCCCCGCCGCTGACCTGGGAAGGGGCGGCGCAGGGGAGCAGATTCCAGAGGATTTTGGCAGCGCGTGCGGTGATCAGCGCGCACTCGATGACTCCTTTGGGTGCCTGCGAGAAGCTCAGCACATGAGATCAACGTGGCCAGCGTGCAAGGCACGGATACCGTCACGTGCGCCCGGCCGTGCCCCCGGGGAGGCTGCGAGCAGAGCCAGCCTCCTCCGCGCCCCGGTGCAAGGTGCGGGCGTCCCTCCCTTGTGCACGCACGAGCACGCGTGTCCGCTCACACGTACAAACAACGCACGGCCCGCTCCGTGCCGCCGCATCCGGCCCACGCGTGCAGGACTCTGCTGGCTGCCCTCGCTGGACCCGCCTGCAGAACGTCCCTGCGCCCACCTTGCTCCGCGCACGGTTTCTCTGCAGCAGCCTGCCCCGCGGCAGGAGGCCCTCGCTCTTTGTTGACCAAAAGGAGCTTTCAACAACTCTTCCTCCATCCTCCATGCTCCTTCCCTCCAGAAAAGGCTCTGAGCACCCTCCATCCAAACTCAAAGCAGCAAACATCCCGAGCAACAGATGGGGGGCACATCCTACCCTCCTCTCCTGCTTAATTTGCTTATCTCAGGGCTGTCCTCCCCAGTCCCTTGCTGCTTTTGGGTACCAGTGCCAAGGACGGCTGTGTAACCAGAGCAGCGAGGAGCCGGGCAGGGAGGCAGCCAGCCCCTGGGAAGCCCCCAAGCCCAGGACGTGCAGGTCGGGGCTGTGGAGGTGGGAGGTCATGCTCGCGCAGATGGGGAGCGAAGGAAGGGCCAGAAAACACAGAGAGAATAAACGGAAAAATAAAGGATGCCCTAGGCAAAGTGTCGAGTAGAATACGTGGTGCTGCTTCAGACCTTTCCACCTTGTGCAAAAACACACACGTGTACAGATATTTCTGGGGGTGCTGGCACAGGGCTGGTGGACGTGTTTCCTGCAGGTGTTCCCCACCACCCCAACTGTCCCATCCTCCTAAGGGTGGCCCCGAGATCCGCTCGCTACTGGTGCCCCAAAGAGCTGGGCACTGCTGCGAGCACACAGCAATCTGCAGCGTGCGCCTGGGGTGAGGGGAACGTCCGTCCGTCCATCCAAAGCTGGGCCAGGAACCCATCTGCCCCCTTCCGAGCCATATCCAGGGGCAGCAGCTTCTCCTTGAATCTTCTCCTGATCAAGGATGCGTGGAGCAAAGGCTGAGCAGCATCAGCACAAGGAGAGCCGTATCCCCACGGGGCTGGGATCAGAGCCGGGAAGCACCCAGGTTTGTGCTAGCACCCATCCGGTGCAGAGCCGGCCTCTCCTTCACCCCAGCGTGCAAAACCCAGCCTAGAGTTCCGGGTTGTTTTTTGTTCAACAAACTACACTCCAGCCTTGGAAGGCGAGTCCCCAAATAAGCCGAGTATTTTTGGCCGTTCTCCCTCCAGCCTAGGGATGTCCTTTGGGAAACGCACACCCCGCAGCCCTCCGTGCCCCGGTAACTGAATAGGCTGCGCTCTCTGGGCCAGGAAAGGGATCACAGGACACGCTTTAGGGCTTGAATTCACAACCTGCAGCCCGCTGGAGCGGCGGCAGCACCGCAGGGCCACTCGCTCTGCGTGCTCTGCCCTTTGCAGCACGGGCACCCCGTGCTCGGGCTCCGGCTTTGATCCAGGGCAGAACCCAGCACCCCTCCGGGCCTCGGGCAACTCGCAATTAACTGCTTCGGAGGTGGCAAGGAGACAAATGACTATAATTTACAAATAGACTTTATCTCAAAACGAGCACCTTACCAACACCTATTGATTTCCGCTCCCCCTCCAGAGAACTCTCTGCAATTAAGTTGTCACATCCCTAATGCCCACGTAAAAACGAGCCGGCACCAGCGTCTCCCAGAAAACTTCGCCCGCGCAGGATTACAAAACCCAGCTGCTGAGCTTCCTTCTTACCCCAGAATTATCAGGAGTTCAAATTTATCTCACTGTTAGACAGCAGAGCTTTTACGTCCATGGGCAGGGCAAGGGGGAGAGCAAGTTTCTTGGGCTTGTTTCCTGCTGGTGAGAGCACTGCAGCTGTTGCAGAGCTCATCCCTGGCTTCTGGCACAGAAGTGAGCTCTCCAGAGAGGGGATGCAGCTAGTAGCAACCCCTCACCCTGGGGGTTTGCATGAGGATGCCACGAAAAACCTGAAAACCCTGAGTCTCTGCATTGTCACCCAGCCCCAGCTCAGGGTGGGGACAGGGGAGGGCGGATGAGGAGAAAGACAGTGCTGAGAAAAACAGCAGCAGGTGGAAGAAAAAGCTACAGGAGAGACCACGGTGCAAGAGATTAGGAAGGGATCTATGAGATTTAACAGAGATTGAGGAGCCAGACGTAATTACATGCCACGCACTCCATCCACGAGCGCCTGGCTGCGGTTCAGGTCACTGATGCAGCATATAGATTTGATACTCGCCACCACGTAGAAGGGATAATCTTCCCCTTTCCCGGCCCCGATGTCGCTGCAGCCGGCTGAGCAGAGCCCTGCACCGCTGTGCAGAGCCGGGAGGTCCAAGTGTGCAGACGCACGCATCCAGCCAGACGCTCAGCGGTGGTGCTGGCCACGGAGAGCATCCCACCCCTATGCATCCTTGCAAGGGAGAACTCGGTCCTCTTCACCGCCCGCCTGGTGAAGCCGATGTCATTTATTGATAGTGTCCCCTTGAGGCAGGCAGGGGACTATGCAGACGCATGAGAAACGCTCTGCTAAGCATAATAAAAGCAAGGGAAAAAGCCACACTCATAAAACACCGAACAGGAGAAGCTGATAGGGGGCATCGGGGGTGCTGCGGCTCGCTTTGTCACCTCCTGCTGCCCCGAAGGACCTTGCAGCATCTCAGCGCTGAAATTGCTTTACCCATGGCGGGATACCCGGGTGCTTCTTGTTTGCTCCTAGCAGGACAAAGCGGCCCCCGCGCCCCGACCAGCCAGGCTGGGTCCCCGCTGGAGGAGGAGGGCGGCAGGCGAGCTCCTTCCCCTCTGGGATGTGGCAGGGAACGTCCATCACGCACCTGCCAGCAAGGCCAATTCACTTCCATTTGGAAAATTAAAGAAATAAAATGAATTGTTTTCGTAATTTGAAAGGGTGGCAGGAAGCAAATACGCCTTGGGTCCCTGCCAGCGCTCGGAGGTCTGCCGCTGCTGCCTCGACCTGCAGGGTTTTGCCGGGGGAAACGCCGGCCGCTTCCTCTCCTCGCCCTGTGGGGCCGAACAGCCCCTGCCCGCGGGGGGCTCCCAGTCTGCTTCCGTGGTTCCCGTTCTCCGAAACTGGTGTGGAGCCTGGAGGCTGAGGGGGCTGGAGCGGACGAGCCTGTGAGGAGAAGGATGGCACAGCCCCTGGTGCCCAGCTCCAGCCCCCCCACCGCTCCTGGACTTGGTGAGACCCCGAAGCATCGCCACGTTTACCAGATGATCAGCCACGCAAAAATATCCTCCAGCTTAAAAACCCCTAAAGAAAGTGAAAAGGAGGGCAGCTCAAGTCCATGCTCTGCCCTTTCGGGGTGCTGGTTCCCATGACCCACAGCTCCCAAAAATGTTTTCTTTCTGCCAGGGGCCTGCTAGAGCTGCATTCCTATGGGCTCAGCTCTAGAAATGCTCCCCCTGCCCCGGTTTTCATGATTCTGGGGGCATGCAGGCAATGCTTGTTATCACTCCACGCCCAGCTGCCCTCAGCTCCCAGACAAACTTCTCGCGGGAGCTGGCCTCCTCCAGGCTGTGCAGTGCCTGAGCCTGAAGGATCTGCTCCCGCTTGGTCCAGGGAAGGGAGAAGGAGCCACCGGGAGAGGACCTGGCCCCGAGATGGGAGCCGCACCCGGGCTGTGTGCTTCCCCCCCTCAGATGCATCTCCCTCACTTGCAAGAGACAAACATCGTCTCTCACTGCTTTTTTCCTCTTTCCCCCAGCCTGACCAAGGCGAATCCCCAAATCCCAGCTCCTTCCTGCCAAAGACATGTGCACCTGCAGAGCAGCTGGTGCCAACATCCAGAGCAGAGCCAAGGACAACAAACGGGCTAAAGAGCCCTCACTGCACAGAGACCAGCTTACAAAAACAGCCGTATTTCACCCCAACTCTATTAAACTGTCCTGGGTTATTGCTCCGTTTCCTTTCCCACCACAGAGGATCAAATGAGATTTCTGTGGCTGCACAGAGACGCTCACACGTCTTCCCTTCAGCTGCCCCTTCTGTGCTCCGCGCGGGGTGAAACCCGCCTTGGGGCAGCATGGCTCAGCATGCAAATAATTTCTCCTCAAAGAGGAGTTTTCACATTGGAAAAACACAAGCGGGAGCACATTCCTGCGCAGGGTTACCCAACGGGGCACCCAAACCCTTGCTAGAGCCCGAGCGAGCGCTGCAAGCCGTGGTCTCCTTGCAAAGCCCCGGAGGTGCCCGCAGGATCCGACCCATCTCAGTGCCAGGCTCTTTGCGCATTTAGTGCAACCAGTCGTTAGCGGAGGAACAGGGCAGCGCCGCGAGCATCCCTCATTTTACCTTCAAACTTCAGGGTTTTCCTCCCGTGGGCTTGAAAGCCCGCTGCAAACCAGGCTCCTTATTCACAAGTCAGAGGATTTAAAAGCTGCGCAGGAGATTCAGGGCACGGATCCCGTTAATTTCACCAAGTTTTACACATCTAAGCCAAGAGTTTTTGACAAAAAAAAAAAAAAAAAGAGGGTTGCTTCAAGGTAAAAAAAATAGCCAAGAAAAATGAACTTCGCTTCCACAGGCTTTTAGAAATAGAAGTATCTGAAACGCAACAGTTCTTGCAGACCCTCTGTGGGTTTTGCAAATAGATAAGGGTGTTTGGAAACTGAAATCATGAAAATTTCCTCCGCCTGCCTTGTCACACAGTATCTGCACACACACACACACACACGGTTCAGCCACCGGCAGTGTCTGGAGAGGAAACGCAGAGAAAAAGTCCAAGAAGTTTAATGAACTGTCGCAGCTTAACAAACTAATCCCTGCTTGTGCTCACCTCATCCCAAATGAGAGACTGGGAAAAACAAGCGTGCAACATGAGGCATCTATCTCTTATCTGTATGGGCAAATAATTGAGCAGACTCCTGGGTCACCGCAAGGCACCATTTGCTCCTCCACCACACACGACCAGAGCTAAGCAAATACCTTGGAATAATTTCCCATGAAAACTTTGCATCTGTTTTCCAGAAATACTTTAGCTGAAGGTAAGAAATGTGCATGGGAGCAGCACAGCTTGCAAAACGGTCACAGAAAGCCAGCTTTGAACGCAGAGAGAGCGTGCATATGGCAGATTCGGTGCAGGAAGCCGCTAGTGCTACGGGGACCTGGTGCCACCCATCAGCCTGGAGCCCCGATGTCCCCGCACCCTCGTCCTCGGGTGGCAAGGCTGGGCACAGCCAAAAGGGTCAGCGGCCAGGCAGGTCCCTGCTGTGAAAGCGAGCTGCTCCTGAGTGATGTAAACACGTGCTGCAGGAGGCACCGGGTAACTAACCTGCAGCAGCACAAGCACCAACAAGCAGCATTTGCTGGGTAAAGCAGCATCCAGGCTTTCAATCAAAGCTCAGGGCTCGCTTTTCTTAGGCTCTTCATTGAGCCGTCAGGAGGCTTTACCTCTCCTGTCTCCCTTATAAACACACACACACAGGCTCCCTGTGCCCCAAATCCTCCCCTCTACGTAAACTGCCTCCTGGCAGTTCCCAGAGCAGAAAGGGGAGAAATTCATCGTGCGAAATATCAGCCGCTCTGATCTTCATGAAAGCAGTGTCTGAATGCAGCATCGTATTCTCATAACGCGGACAATGTTTCAGAGGTGCCTCCAGGACACCTGGTACCAAACTGCAATGACACCGGGATGCAGGCTTAGCAGAGAGACGAGCTCTGGGTACGCATGCTAAATCAACTGTGAATCCCATAGCCCAACAAGAAAGCATTTCTCTTGCATCTAGGAACTGCTTTTCTGATATTGCAAAGAAAAGCCTGGTTCCGGCTGACGCTGGCTTGCTCTAAAGTAGTGGAAACACCAGCTGGGCTGCCAGTCTGTCTTGCAGGGGTGACATTTCTCCTCCCCTTTCTGTACCAGTTTTTGGAAATGTAAAAAAAAATATTTGTGAGAAGAACTAAAGTGCACGGGACAGCAGAAAACGAGGGAGCTGGGGAAGCCTGGTGGTGGTCCCCAGGGGAGCGGCAAGGAGGGAGAAGGCGCAGATTTGCTTTTAATGTCTTCCCTGAGAAGACATCCAGCGGCTTCATCTCAGACCCCCATCACCACTAACACAACACCCCCAAGACACGATTCTCTGCAGGAAAGCAAAGGGGGCGACAGAATCTGCTGCCAAACCCCTGCATCTCAAAGGGGGGCGAGAGGAGAGAGCGGAAATGAAAAACAAATCCCGGAGCCGGGGATGTGCCGAGTGTTATCCCTGTCGGGAGGGTGGGCTCTGCGGGAGAGGGGATTAACCGCTGGCATGCCGAGGAGGTGGCTGGGGGGAGAGGGGAGCTGCTCCAAAAGCCAGCAGGAGGGCAGGTCTTGCTGGGATGGCTTTACCCCGGGGATGGGGTGGTTGGCCAAAGCGCCGGTGGGCCCTGGAAGAGATGAACGAGTCGGTGGTCTCCCCGGCTCCACTCTGCCGGCCAGGCTGCTCGTGCTGGCTTGGGGAGGAGACAGCCCCCTGCCCCGCACCACGAGCCGATGCCTGCCCCGTCCAGTGTAGGAGGAGCGAAGGGGATGCACATGGAGGAAGGAAGAAAGAAGGAAGAGGGGAGATGATGGCATTGAAATATGAATGAGATGTGATGGCTGTGTAGACACTTTTAAACCTACCCAGATGGGAAGCCACAAACAACCAGGTCCCCATACACCATCAGCACATCACTTATTAATCACCCATTAATGAATGGGCTGCAGATAGAGTCCCATCTTCTTCCACTACACTATTTTTTGGTGATTTCTCCTCCCCTCTCCACTTTTCTTCCAAGAAATCCCTCCTAAAGCCAACACCAGAGAGTTGCGCTTTCATTTCTCTTTTTCTTCCTTTCAGCTGAAGCCTTAAAAGAAACATACACAAGCAGAATCATCTCCACAGCAAGCTTCCCTCTGTTTTCTTTTTAGGTTTGTTTTTTTTTTTTTAAAAAACCATTTTCTCCACATAGGACTCACTGCTCACCGATGAAAGCCCAGAGCCCCTTTGGAAACTTGCACGCAGCTTCTCTCTGCAGCTCTGCCCACAAAAGCACATTCAAACCTCTAACCTTTTTTATTCCAGGCAAATTATTTGCAAAGTGAGCCCAAGCCCCAAAGAACACATTATGGCTCTGTTACTATTTGCTGAATAGCTTCAATGGGCCAGCAAGTTGCTTGCAAAATTGTCTGTTTTTCACCTATAATCTCCGTGGCTGACTGCCTCTCATGCCATGGGCAAGGCACCAAAAGACTAATTCTGCATTGGTGTTGAAAATGACAGTACCTCCTGCCAATGCTAATGTGTTGCAAGGTACGAGTATCCACACTGCCCTTTGCTCAGGTCAGAGATAGGCTTGCTTTCTGGATTCAGTAACAATTTCAGCAAAACCGTGGTCACAAGAGATGCAGTTTTGGAAGAATTCAAGCAACTCATCATTCCACTATTTATAAATCTTTAAAAACATGTGTACAGACAAAAACACATACATACACACACACACACACACACCACCTTATTTGATCAGACCTCATAAAAACCAGATGCTATCTTGGAAACTAACTTCCTTGGGAAAACAAACTGTCTGTAGTAAATCCCTGGGCCGGCATGGGCAGCTGCCCCGGTGCGCTGTCAGTGCTCTGCCTGTCTCAGGACACACAGGGGCAGCCTTAAAGCTCTCTGCAAAGCTCCTTGGAGCCACGAGAAATGGTGAGAAGACAAGCAACGGCTAACAGGGAGTTGGACTTGGTGCTGAGGTTTGGGGTGATGGAGGCAGCAGAGCAAAACTAAAAAAAAAAATATTATAATAATAAATGCGGATGTCAGCAGGTTGTCAGTGTCTCAGAGGCACCATAATAAAACGCGCGCAGTGAAGGGCTGGTGATAAAGCGAACAAAGGGCTGGGTGACAGCAGAGGCTCTGCGCCGCAGGCTGTCAGCGCCCGGAGGTGGCGGGGCCGGGGCTGGAGCTGGCGAGGAGGGGACGCAGCCAAGGTGGGAGCACGCGGGGCTGCGGGTCGCTGGCGCACCCCGACAAGCACAGCCCGGAGCCGCTGCGTGCTCCATCGCGTTGCCATCGGGGATGCAGCCAGCACGGCACGGGGGCCGTGCCGGAGCAGCTCGCTGCTGGGCTCCTGTCCGCTTACCCAGGCTCGCCCCGGGAAATGGATGCTCGCTCCGCGCAGAGGGATGCCTGACCTGGATACTTGGCAAAAGGGAGAATGTGGAGCTGTTGGAGAGATCACGAGCACCCGCAGCTGCGCAAATAACCCGCCGAGGAGGTGACTTACCTTGGACCCCTCCAGGAAGCCTTTTCCTAGCCCAGAGCCAAGATGAGCACCGTCCCAGCAGGGCAGAGACTCGAGCTGCTGTCCCAGACCAGTGAATTAAATGTGTTGGCTTGGGATAGGACCAAGCACTGAAAGTCACCGTCAGCCCAGCCCACAGAGTTTGCTCCTCTGTTTTAAACCTTGGGTTTATCCTTGCGATCAAGTCTAGTTTTCCTGCCAATAGAAAAGCTGCTGCTGCGACCACAGGCCAGTGCAGCCCCACGTGGCAGGGTGCAGGATGCTTCTGCAGCTTTGGTCTTGTCCCCCATCACAGCACCCCCCCAAAAAGCCACACAAGCCTGGGCAGCAGCGCACAGATCAGGATGGCAAGCCCAGACCCTTCTCCCATGCTAAGCCCAACACTTCTAGCAGAAGCAGTACAGGCTGCTGCCCTCTATTAAAGCACTCTGGGCGACAGAGAAGTCATCAACCTCCATCCCAAAGCAATCCCAGGGGCCTGGATGAGCGTCCGGCATTGCACAACCCGGCGCAGCAGCCCAGGAGGGGTCCAGCATCCAGTTGGACGTGCAGGAGGAATGCGAGGCCCTGATCCAGGAAAGCACATGCTGATCTTTCAGCACCCGAGTCCTCCTGACCCCTGTCATCTAGAGGAAACTAACTTCAGATGGTGAGGGAGAGAGGAAGGGAGAATTATCCACGCTGGAGCCGGGGGGAGCGGGATGCCTCGGGGCAGGCTGGCCGGAGGTCACGCAGGAAAACGCCATATTGGAGCCTGGACGTGAACCCAAGTGTTGGCAGGGTCCGGCTCGGTCCCCAAAAGACCTTCCCTGGCGCTGCAGGCAGGAGAGGAAAAGCAAGCTCTGGCCAGCGACCTGGGAGGCGCGGGCTCTGCTCCGGGCTCTGCAGCAGCTTCCAGCCCGGGGAAGGGTGAAGGTCCAGCTCTGCCCTCCCCACCTCAAAATGCAGGGAAAACTCTGGTTTTCTGCTATTTTGCCTCCCCAGATTGCCCAGCACGGGTAACAGAAGCAGTCTGTAGGCCCTACAGTAAATAAAGATAGAAGGGTTTATAGTCCTGTATTTTTCAGAGGTGGGAGCAAGAAGGAGGAGGGGGGACCCACTGAGATCTCTAAATCTTTGTTTCTCCAGCCTCCCTCAGACTGTTTCCTCCCAAGTTTTTGTGCTACTTCAACGAACATTTATTTTTGGAAAAATAAACCAGAACAAATAACAATAAATCCAGGGGAACTGCTGGGAGAGCTCCGGCTCCTGGCGGGGACCTCCCGACACCACCGAAACCCCAGGCCCGTTCCTACGCTGCAGGAGACGGGGACAGTGGCAGCAGCAGGGTCCTGGGCTCAGGGTGATTTCTCATCACGTGCAGCGATTGGATCCAGATGAGGAGAGGGGATGGGGAGCCGCAGGAAATCCCCAGGCAGGGAGAAACATGCAGGAGAGACTGAATTCAACTGCTGCAGAGTTAGGGCCGATGATGCTATCGTAGGATGAAGCACGGAGCATGTCAGCGAAGGCAGCACCCGTAGCCATGCAAAATCCTGGTACTCTGAGGGTGCTCACGTCTCACGAGTGCACAGATAGCGTTTACAAGTTTCTCAGCTTGGAGAGCCCTCTTCTCCCTCCCCAAACAGGAGCTTACAAGGGATGAGAATCTCTGGCAACTAATGCTGGCAGAAAAAATAGCCTAAATATTAAGTGAATCAGAAAAATAAAAATGAGAGACGACCCCGCAACACGTTATTTCCTGCCTGCCATTAGGAGCAGCATCTTAGAACCATCCAGCAATCAAACCATCGCACAAAACCCCAGCAGCAATCACACCAGATTTTCTTCTCCAAGCCATTTTGCAAGCTTTGGGGACACCTTCCAATACAAAACACATTAAAGAGTCAGCTCAGGATGATGAAAACTGAAAAACCCCAAACCCAAGAACAAACTCTTTGCTCTACTGCAAATGCAGCCACAGGGACTTGGTTGACCCAAAACCCCATTGCCAAGCAAGATGTGAGCTGATGGTCTTCCCTTGTTGACCGTAATAGGCTGAGCACGTCTTTATTTCACCTCACATCCCTAACAGAGTCTCCTAGGCTGTTTTCTCACCCAGGACTGTATAAAGTTTATTTAAAAAAAAAGAGAGAGAAATACATTGCAGTCGCTACCCTGAGTCAACCCTCCTGGCCACAATTCAAATGATACCAAACGCACATATTTGCTGAACAGGGCAAGATGAGTCAAAACAGCAAAAAAGAGGGAGCCAAACCATGCAGAAGAGAAATGGGCAGGCAAAAACAAATAAACAAACCAACAGACAGCAGCAACAACAAAAACTGAACAAAAACAAAACAAGCACACAAAATCCATTTTTTTAGGACTGATTTCAGGAGACAGTTCTGACAACCCGTATTTTATATCAAAGGCAGGGGCCGTGTCTCTTGCCAGATCCGAACGGCCCTGCCCCAGTGCCATGTCTCCGTCTCCTTCCTCATGCAGATGTGCTGCTAGCGGCTCCTGAAGCCACCCTCCTGGAGGCTCCCAGATTGCTCTGGGGCTTGCACTGTGGGATGGCTCCGGCCAGCCGTGCCACTTGCAAGGACACGGGACATGCCACCTGGGTGGTGGCAGTCACCTGAAGCTGTCTTCAGCACCAGAAAAGCACCCANCCCCCCCCCCCCCCAAAGTCCTTATTCTAGCAGAGCAGAGAGTTAAAGTCCCGATTACAGAATTGGAAACACAGTTACCCAAGAGAAAAATAAACCAATTACAAAAAAAGCCAAAAACACAATTCCAGATTATATTTAACACTCAAATTCCTCCTTAATTGCTCCAGTGTCTCAGCCAGCTTGCAGGGGAGGAGCGGGGACTGGCAAATTAGCTCCCCCCCAGGGCCGCTTCCCCCTGGGGAGCTTTCCGAATTTACATTCCCATTGTGTTCTTTAATTAGTGCATTCCTGCAGCTTTTCTGAGAGTCCCAACACTTCCAGAGCCATGGCAGTACTTTATAAATAATCAGGGAATATTCACTGTATGCGCGTTTCGCTCCTCCCAGCATCCCGGTGGCTGACAGCTTTCACAGGGACCACACACGGTCCGGAGCAGCCCACCACTGCCAGCCCCAGACGTGGCTTTTGAGGGGGATCTCGGTGACCTGCTTATCCTTCTTCTTCTCCCACCTAGCATCTTATTTGGAGTCCTGCCATCCCGGACACGTGATAGGTTTCTCCCAGGCAAATTGTTCTGACTCGTGAGTGTCCCCGTAACGTGGTCCCCGTGCTGGTGAGAAGGGCTGGGATGGCACCTCCAAAGAAAATCTCACGGCCCTTTGGCTGTCCCATTGCTCGAGCATGTCCAGCTTGACCCCAGCAGCATCGTGCCACGTAATCCCGACTCAGCGATAGCCACAAGCTGCTCCTCTGCACCAAGACCCAGGCAACGCCTTCCAGCCTGAGATTTCTGTTGCCCTAGGGAGGCACAAGCTACATTCGTGGGGCAAAAAATGTGGGAAAATGTATTTAGTCTTTAGTAAACCAGCCAGCCATGGCCCAGAATTGGGGTCCAGGCAGAGCCCAGAACCACTCATTATCCAAAGCGGTGGGAAAGGCTCTGGCACCTCCAGCCACACCAAGGTATCCCCCAAATAACCCTAAAAATCGGAACAGGAACCAAGTCCGAAGCAAAGGAAAGACAACTCAGCACAGCCGTGCATCACAGGCTCCAAACCAATGTTTTCCCAAGCCTCATTAGGGATGATTTATGAAGGCTGACACCATCATTAACCTCTGACCACATCCCCACTGCCTGCAGGGCACTTCCCAGCCTGCCCGGACTGTCCAGCAGCACGGTGGCAGATGATTGCAGCTTTCTTGGCCCCGTTAGCACACCTGGGTGCTTTGTAGGGGACTCATTGCATTGCCAACCTGGCTCGGGGGACGAGCCCCGCAGGCAGGCACGGCGCAGGTTGGCACGGGTAGCGGGCACTAATAACCCACCATTTGCAACCCCATCTGGTTCTGACACGTCCATTATTCAAAGGCATTTGGCAAAGACCTTGGGCAACTCATTTCCAATGTCTGGGTCAGTTCACAAGCTCATGAATTCCCAGGCTATTCTCTGTTTGTGCTCATAGCCGAGTGGTGAAGAGGTTTTTGGCAAATGTCAAGGGAGCTAGTGTTTTCTAAAAACACCTGCCTCTGGAGTCTGCAAAATCCCAAAAATTTCCATCCCTGTTTAAGGCATATATCTAGTTCTCCCAGAGGCTGGAATAAAATGAAAACTTGACTTGTCTGCAACTATACACGCTGACAGCACACTGTGCCCCAGTACATAAAGGCGGGAAAATCCCTTACCTTTTAGCAATTTCCCAATTTCACAGGTGATCTTGTGCCATCAGAGACCCTGAGCCAGGGGTGCAGGCTTCAACTCAGCCTTCCCACTGGTTCAGGGGTGGAAATCAGGCAGAGCAGAAGCAGCTGCTGCTCTGGGACCATCTCCAATCCCTCTGCCGAGCATCTCTCATCCTGCTTCCAACAAGTGGTGGATAAAAGATGTCCCCAGCCCCCTCCGCTTGTCCCCAGCCCCAGTCATGCCCTGTGGCCACATTTGCTTGGCCAGACGGCAAACAGTCCCGCTGCCACTAAGGCAGCGGCCGCTCGCAGCTCTCGGAAATCACCCGGCATCGCACACCCACTCGGAGCAGGAGCGGGAGGCGCGCGTGTGGGAACAGGAGATGGGGTTTGCTCGGAGACAGCTCTGTGCTTTTGGCAGGACTCGAGGGCATTTGTTTTGAAGCTGTGTTTACATGCCTTTGATCAGACGTGTTTAACTTTTCTGGTGCGTGACAGCAGCAAAAACGAGTTTGATACACGGCTAATGAAACACATTGTGCGTCTGTACGTGTAAACGGCTACAACAAGGCTGCGCGCATCACTAACTCAGGCTGCGGGCGGAGGGGGGGAGCTGGAGATGGGGGAGATGCATCACCTCGATGCCAACCCATTAAGAAAAGGCACTAACCCGGCAAAAGAACAGCTTAGTCGCGGCTGCTGGGGTTGGCCAAGCGGAGTGTGCCCTGAGGAGAAGCAAAACTCCCTCCAGCATCACGGGGAGCGCTTCCTTAACCAGCTAAACCAGGCAGGGGCACCGTGCAGGTCTCAGGGCTCGCCTGCAGCAGTGCCCGAGGGTACTGGTATCAAGCTGCCCCTGGCTTTTCCAACCTGTGAGGTTCTCGGCAACTCCTGAAGTCGGAGCTGCCTTTGAGAAATGCTCGGAGAACAAGAAAGGAAAGACAGCTTTCAGAGATGCTCCTAAAATAGCCTCTCACTGAAACGCTATGGCACACCTGGCACAATTATCAAGGACATTCTTGCATATGTTTAGAACAACTGGACCACTACACACCCTGCCGGCATTTCAAGCCTCCCAAGTCACTAAAAGCTTCCTCCCAACACGCCAGCAAAGTGCACAGCGCTGCCGGCATCCTTCAGAGCAGAGCAGCGCCGGAGCCGTGCGCACATAAGCAAGGCAGCGCGGGGAGCAAAGGGACACGCTCTGAACCGCTGGCACTGTCCTTGGCGTGGGGCACAGCCTTAGCACAGACCAGGGGCTGTTCCCACCGAGCGGTTTGGAGGCAATCACCCCATTTTGGAGGTTAAAGTTGCTGTGGAGGAGCGTGGATGCTGAGCATGCAACACCACCAGCTTCTGCCAGACAGCAAGCCCAGGCATATTAAATTTACTAGCGCAAATGCAGGCAGCGAGACTTTATAATACAGCCCCATGCTGACCATGCTTCAATATGAGAGATGCCACCGTTTCTCCGTGCTTAGCGCAGCAAATGAGTGAAGCGTGCTGGCACAAGAGGTTTCCTAATGGCATGCCACCTCGCTACACAACCTGTCAAGCCGATGCAGGCTTATGCAGTGGAGCTCAGTTGGCAATAGAGGGGGAAGTGAATACTCAGCTGTGATAAATATTTAACGTGCTTTTAGTCCTAAAGAAGTGTAGCACTGAGGCCATCATCCTGTAAGTGAAAACCAAGGCTGATTAATGGGGGAAGGTACTCCCATTTATGGGAGGTTAGGATCAATCCCAATTCTCAGCTATTTGTTGAATCTTTAATGCTCTTTTTCGAGAGCAGAGTTCCTTGGTGAAGGGTAGCATCCTAATAAGGCTGCTTTAACGGCACAGATGTTAAGGGGGTATAAATAAAATGCCTCCATGAAAAAATAAACAATGAAATGAAAAAGGAAGGTTTCACGTGGTCAATGCATTTGTCTGGCTTAGAAAAACAGTTCTGAGAAGGTTCCCTCTCCTCCAGAGGGTGGCTTTGCCTCTTCCAGAGCCTGTCCTGGCATCACAGAGCTGAGCCCAGCATCACCCCCAGACCCTCCCCTCCGCCAGGCCAGAGGAGCCTGGCTGCCTGCAAAGCACGGAAAGCTTCCCAGGCTTTCAGCAAGCAGGTACGTTAGCCACCAGCACACCGGGAGAGGAAAAGCAGCTGAGCGGCAGCAAGGAGAAGCTCGCCAGCCAGGCGAGACGCATCCAGCCAGGTCCTCCTCCACCGCTCCCCCGCGTTTCCAGACCGACAGCCCATGTTTGATCTTTCCACCTCCTTCACTTCCTGCTAGGAAGGTCTCCCCGCTTCTTCCACACCTCAGCCCTCTTCTCAGCCCAGCAGTTTCGCCACCTCACGCTCCACCTTTTCCCTCACCGAGCAAGGTGGCCCCAAGCCATCATCCACCTCACCAGCCAAGATGAATCCCCTGCCTCTGCACTTTTATTGGTCTCAACCACATCCCCTCTCATGCTCTCCAACATCCCCCTCCACCTCCCCTTCCTCCAGATCACCCAGCATGAACAGACACCTTGCATTTACAAGGCACTTCCCAGGGGTGCATCAATGAGAGCGTCCCCGTTTGTCCCTTTTTGGGTCATCGCATCACCCTCCCGCATCCCATTGGTCCCATGTTTGTTTTCCCTAAGAAACCGACCCCTTTTGCTCGTCTCCGCCTCGCCATGCAGCAGGAATGGACCTACAACCGGCCAAGAAAACCCTCCCCACGCATCTCTGCTCGCTGACCATCCCTCCCTCGCCAGCACGCAGCGCAGAAGCCGGACCGCAGACACAAACCTCGTAACGAAGACGTAGAGCCACGCAGCCTTGCCACCCCCCCCCATCTGCCTTTCCGGCCGCATCGCTCCTCATGCTGCTTCCTGTCTGAATCAGCATCGGCTCCTTCCCAGCCGTGAGCACCCGTGCTGCTCCTCTTGCCCATGCCCAGGGTGAAGAGGCCACGGGAGGCACAGGAGGGAGGGGACAAGGAGTGGAGCTGGGAAGTGCAGAAGAGAAAGGTGACAGAGTTCACTGCAGAGGGGACACCAAAGATGCCGAAGCCCAGTGCAGGCTCCCGCACGCGGCAGGGGCTGGTGCATCCCTGCTGAGCCAGGCGGCTCTGATCCAACACCAGCTCAGCTCAGCGGTCTGAGCTGAGCAGCAGGGCTAGCTTCTCCCTGGGGTGAGGACAGCAGGGACACAAGGGCCATGCCGTCCCCTGGCAGGAGCCCAGAGCATGTCCAGCCCTCTGAGCCTTGCATCCTCCTCCATCCTGCAAGGGGACCATGTTCAAAATCTCTTCTCCCCATCCAGCCCCGCGGCTGCTGAGCCCTTAGAGGATCTCCCAAAACGAGCCTGACCCAACACAAGGCATGCAGCTGCACGGCTGCTCCCCAGGGTTGCGAGAGGGGCACAGAGGAACGGAGGAAGAGGAAGGTGGGTTTTGCTGTCACCAGCAGAGCCTGGCTTTGCTCACACCACATAATGCAAAAAAAAAAAAAAAAAAAAAAAAGAGCGGTGCAAGCAAGGCCAGGCTGAGCCCTTGATCTCCCTTGGCCCTGAGGAGGCACAGACAGGGCTGTTGGTGTTTGACTCTGACCGCTCTCGCAGCCCCACACCAACAAAGAAAACCAGTCGGCCAAGCCTCATCTCCTCCTTTGGCAGCACCTCAGGCGTGAACGCGTGGCTGGCGGGAACCCGCCCTGCCGCAGAGAAAAGCACACGCACAGCAACGCGGGGCCTCGCTCCGCACCCGTGCCACCCCTCCGCCACCTCCCCACGTGGCACTGCCACCTGTGGCAGGCAGCTTCGTTCCCCAGCCAGCAGCCCCCTCACCGACGCATCCGCGCAACTCATTCATCCTTCCCGCTCCCACCCCAGGCTGGAGCACTCCCCAGCTCCTGAGCACCAGGATCAATCTGCATCCGCAAGCCCTCCCCACGATAACTGTCTCTTCTCATCCAGCCTTGTAAAGGGGGATTAGGAGCTGAGAGCCTTTGCTGCAGGTTAACCTGCACACTGTCCTCGGTGACAACACCAGTGCCACACATCTGTCCTTGCCGTAAGACACGCCTCAAACATACCTCCCCGCATTCCCACAAGACTTGCGGAGATGCTAAGAGCCACTCTCCTCTGCCTGACCTCAGCACACTGCCCCAGGTGCTGCTCAGCACCTTCCTCCTCGCGATCCCAACAAAACCTAAGGAAGCAGGAACATTCTCCTGCATCCCCCAGGCTGGCAAAGAAGAGCTGCTGTGCAAACCACTGGCATTAGGGGGAAGATCGGCATCAGAGAGAAGCAGCTGCATCCCGAGGGGGACGGGATTACATCCAGTTCCCTGCAGGATTCCACGTACCTGCTGCCAAGCCGGACAGACTGGCCACGCGGCTACATGGAGCAGAAGGATTCTCCCAGCACAGAGAAGGCACAACCAAGCCCTAGCCCTCAGCCAAACCACCCAGGTGCTCTGGCTTCTCGCCCCAAACCAGGAGACCCTTTGGCAGAGCCAGGCGCCCGAGAAGATGATGGAGACAGGGCTGCTGTTGTTTACAGGCCGCTGGCAATAGCACCGCGCACCCCGCATCCCTCCCCCAGCCAGGAGCCAGCTCCAAGAAAGGAAATTACACGAGCCAGAAGGTTTGATGGAATGAGCCCATTGGGCGGCTTGAAGATAGCTATTAATGGAGAGCTTTCTCTAATTGCTTTTGTATAATCTGGGGCTGCTAGGCGGAACTGGGTAATAAATGAAATCCAATTACATTTTCTCTCAGTATTTATTTTATTAAGTAGAATTCATCAGCTGATGAAGGGCCCCTCGAGGTAATGGCTCATGACCTAGTGGAAGGCACTTTTTTTATTATTTTCCCCACTTGGGGAAGCAGATAATTCAGTTCCCCAGCAGAGGCAGACTGCTCCCCCTCCATCCTCACAACCAGCAGGTCCCAGGGCAGGGATCACCATGGATGCTCACGGAGTGCGTAGCACCCACACTGTCCTCTCAAGCAGCATCCCTGCTCCTACCACTGGAGCCTCAATGAGAGATCAAACCTCAGCTTCAGAGTGCCAGACAAAACGGAGATGAACCAGCAGGACACAGCTTGCATGGCATGGTCCAGAGGGATGCAGAAGGGACTATTCCCACTGGGGATGGAGCATGATTTGGTCTCTCCTGGCCCATGCCTGCTCCACTGGAGGGTACAGATTTTGGTGCAGGCACCATTTCCCTCGGCCCAATCTGCTGCATGGGGTAGTGCTTTAACTTACAAACTTTGGGCTCAGTAGAGGATGCGCTTGGCTACAACTGAACAGGTGGTGAGCTCAGATCCATCAAACCCAGCTCTGCACTCCAGCACATCCATAAGGAGCAGCCTCATACTGCTCTGCAACAAGGCACCCAAAACACCCTTGGGTCAGGAGTGGTCCCACAAATGGTGCCCAGCAAGGCCACCAAAAGCATCAATCTCACGTGGATGTGCCCAGCCAAGCCGTGTGCCACCACTCACATGACAGTGCCAGAGGACAAGGCATGCTGCTGACACTCAGTGCTGCGATGTGCTCTGGCTCCCAAGCAGGGTTTGCTGGAAGGCATGGATGGCACTGCCGGAGCACAAACCCCAGGTATGGGCACGTGGGTCCTTCTTTGGGAACGGGGCAGCAGCAAAACCCGAGCACAGCACAGGCCGGGAGCAGAGTGTGAGGTCTCTGCTCAGTTGTCTGAGCTCCAGCTAGCGTCTCCATGGGGCAGCGATGGCCACCATGACACAGGCCCCTTCCTCCTCTTCTCCCAAGCAGAAATTTGGCTGTCGGGCTTTTCTCCACCCCTCTTTCTCACCCAGGCATTGACTGACGTTCGCCCCCGCTCCCAATCCCAGCGCTGACATCAGCGGCTTGCCCAGCTCCCACTGCCATCTTGTCATACAAGCAATTTATCACCCGCCAGTGAGCACTCGTTACAGACGACAGACTCCAGTCTCCATTAATTAATGGGAAATACTTAGAGAGGCACATACACACGCACAAATCTGTCTGAGCGATTTCCTACGGCACCTACCACGGGCGCAGGCAGGCGCTGCAGCAGCGAGCGCAGGCTGCGGGAGCCGCAGCAGAGGTAGCGAGCCACAGCCAGGCACAAAACAAAAAAAAACAAAACAACCAGACAAAAACAAGCCACGGAGGCGACAGGGAAAGCAGCGTGGCGTTTTTCCTCAGTTAGTAAGAAAGTGCCCCTTGGCAGCCCAACATGGCTCAGCCCTGCAGCTGAGCGGCACTGAACAAAACCCTGCCAGCAGCTGAGCCCTCGCACCGCGGGGCGAGCGGAAAATAAATGAAGTGAGAGTTCACAGCGAGCCGTGCGAGAAGTGCCACGCTTCCCCGCACCACTGCGGAAGCCAGGCACAGAGGGCGAGGAAAAAAGGGTTTCAGAGAGATCTTCTGAAGCTTGTCTGGCTTTTTGATTCTGGAAGAAAACCTAAAACCGGTTTGAAATGAGATCTAAACACTGTGTCAAAACCCAGCGCTTGATCTTTTTCACAAGTGGGCTTTCACTTTCTTCAGCTGAGGCTATTTGCCAAACACAACACAGAAACACAAGCTATTCCTGTTAATCCAAAGCTATTTTTCACCAAATATGCAATTCATCTGAAACCTTTCTTCCCCGCTCTGCTTCAGGAGAAGCTATCTGCTCAGCCGCCCAGGCAGGATTTATGTTCAAATGAGCATTCGTGAGTAACAGACAAACTAGATTCATAGAGAAATGCATCATCAATAAATCCGTCAGTCACTTCTCCTGCCCTCAGCATGGGGCTGAAACCTAGAGTAACTACTCAGCACTTTGTCAACCTTTACTCCAGCAAAGCCTGGGTAAGAGACCTCAGGATTTAGCCTATTGATTGCTTACCATTGTTTGCGATGCCCCGTGTATGTTAGAGATGCTCCCTTCAAGCAAGATTAAATACCTGGCTTACAGCATTGGGATTCAAGGGATTTTTTTTTTTTTTTTTTTAAAACCAGCACAGGAACACACAAGTCAAACTGCCCCATGCAACGGCCCATGGTGGTGCAAGGGCAAGCCGACCCCCCGCCTTGCTGCCAGGCAGGGCAGCACACAGCGATGCTCACTCCCCGTTGGGCTGCTGTAGCGTGCCCCAAGGCTGTAGCAGCACATTTCTGCTCATCAAAAGCAGTTTTGTCTGTGGCTCCAGAGCCTCTGCATCTCTCGTCGCCTCCGGTAGAGTTTTGTTGCAAGAACAATGGAGTGACAGCTTCCCGGCAGCTCTGAGTAGCATCCCCAGCTCAAAGGCAGCCTTAATACCTCGCTGCTCCCGAGCCTTTCAGTTTTTACATTCGTTTGAAGTTAAGCTGATCCAACTTGGGCGAGTGGGCGCAGACGGAGTCGCTCAACCGAAGCGCGTCGCAGCAGGGCTGCCGCAGGCGCTCGGCAGCAGCGCTGACACCCTTCCGGCCAAGGGACGATGCTCACCACCCGCCGTCCCCAAGCACTATCAGGTATATTAAAAGTATTAAGATAGACAGAAGCGACCATCCTGTCTCAAAGGGCACGTCTGGGACGCTCCCCATCCTGCAATCATGAGGCAAGCAGATATAGCAGTGGGGCATCTCCTACCAGCCCTCTGAACAGTCCCCCCCACAGCACCTCCTTCCCTCCACCACCTACACAGAAAATCAATGCCAGTAGCCTTCAGCCTCCAAACCCAAGCCTGATGTCCAGGCAAAGCCAAGAGACAGCCCGACTGCCTGCAGCACACAGGCAGTGTGCTGGAAACCAAGCTGAGAAAACCAACTGCAAAAACTTTCTCACAGGAGCCCCTGTGCTGCCTGGGTTTGCCCAGAGGGGCTGAGGCTACAGCGCTGCTGATGCTTGAGCTGGGATAACCAGCCCAGGGCAGAAGGGGGTTTGTCAAAACAAGGTCTGCTGCTGTTTGTTTACACCGGTCGTGTAAGGTTTTTGCTGTTTGCTGGTGCGTAGCCAAGCACAGGGGCCCCCCCACCCTACTGCTGCAGGCTGAGCACAGCTAGGGATGGAGAATACTTTGAAAGGAGATGAAGTCTCAACTCTCTAAGGATGCTTCTCCCTGCACGTACCACCAAGCCACCCAGCATCCAGGAAAAAAAGCCCTCGGCAACTAAAAACCTGCAATTCCCCCAGAAAAAGGCAGCCTGCAGAAGCACATAGCAGCTCTGGGAAGGTGGAAATCTAGGATTTACAGCACCTAAACCCAGACGCGTGCCCAAATGCCACATCAGGAGCGCGCCGCTCCCCCGGCCCCGTGTGCGCCCGTGCTGCTGGAAACATGGGCACACGTGCGCGAAGGTGGCACGCCGATTTTCCAGGCTTCACCCACGCAGCTCACTGCAGCGCAGGCTGGTTTCTGACACATGCCCGCCTCCCGCCTTGCTTTATTTCTGCCTCATGCCCGACCTCCCCCTCTCCTCTGGGTACTTCTCCTGCTACCGTTTGTTCTCGTCCTTTATGGCCCTGCCTGCTGTCACTCGCGTAACCTTGCCTGTTTGGTAATTTGTGGCAATAAAGTGTCACTGTGGGGAAAAAATACAGCATCCCAGCGGCATATAAATCTCTGATCCATAAATTGTGCAGGCCCCACGTGCGTGCCCCTCCTTTTTTATGTAAGTGCAACGATTTAGGGCAAGAGGAAGAAAAAGAGCCGGCAATGTGATCTTAGTGAAGGGCAGCACTGAGCCATCCTCGTTAGGGGCTGTAATGAATGTCGAGGGGCTTGCGTGTGTTGTAAATTGCCCTGGAGCAGTGCACTCCTGGCACAGGCTGCCTGGAGCTATCCTGCTGTTAAAAAGAGAGGTGGTCCCCACCAGCACCCCTTCCCCTTGAGGAGAAGGGGAGCTGCGAGGACACAGGGCAATGCAGCGGGTTCCCGCTTTGCGCAGAGCCCCAGCTCACTGGGCAGCTCCCACCCCACGGGAGTCACCACGGGCCCCAGCTCAAAGGGGCAGAGCATCGGGCGTCCATCGCGGTGGTGCTCCAGGAGCCGAGACCTGCGGCAGCTGTACACGTGGTTTCAGAGGGAGCACTGCCCCTCCTGTTGCTGACGGTTGCTTCTTTTAATTGGAAAACATTGCTTGCCTCTACCAGAGCCCTCGTTTACCAAATGATTGTCACGGTCACACCGCAGCTCGGCAGTAAAAAGCCACCTCCAGCACTCCTGCTGCCTCTTGTCCCAGCCACAGCTCCTGTGCCAGACCCCACTAGCTATCCCTCTCCCGTGGTCCTCGGCACATTAGGGTCTCGCCTGCCACCCGTCACACAAAACAGCAGAAAGCCTTGCATTAAAGCCTCCTCCTGACACTGACATCTTTTTGGACATCTATGGCCCACCTGAGCAGCTAAGTAACATGCCTGTGAATATAAACAAGCTGGGGAATGTGCATTCACTAGACAGATAGCTTGGGGAAGTGTCATCACCAGTTGAAAGCCCATATGTGGTTTTTGTTACAAAGGTATCTGCTTCCTGTCTTGTCCACTCAAAGGAATATATGGGTAAAGCAAAGCGGCACCCTGGAGACAGGCTAAAACCGAGCAGAGAGCAAGGGATGCTCGGAGCGCTCTGCAGAAACCGTGCAGACGAACACATTATGGACACCGTGGGGAGGGGAAATCTCCCTCCTCCCAGGCTCAGGAATGAGGCATCGTGCAGCTGATCAAGAAGATGCGTTAAAATATACAAAGTCAGGTCTTGGCCCCCAAGCGACTCCCTCCCTCCTGCAGCCACAAGCCACTGAAGCCTGAAAAAAGCACTTGCTGTGGAAATTCCACCCCACCACTGTGGCACAGTGCATTGCACCACATTATGATACTGGTCCTTGTTTTGGGAGCCCCAGTACAAGATGTTAACTAGAGAAAATCCATCAGAGGTCACCGAAATAGCTGGAGGAGTTACTGAGAAGATTGAGCCTGGCTCTTCACAGCAATGTGTGGCAAGAGAATGAGAGGCAGTGGGGTGTAGCTGGAAGAAAAGGCTCCCACTCGATGCAAGGAGAAACTTCTCCCCATCTTGAGGGCCCACAAGCAGTGGCCCAGTCACTTGTGCTCACTGAAGATGTATGTGCACGCACACTGCAAGACCTGTGCTAACTTGGCCTCGGGAACCACTCCTAAACTCTGAGGTTGCATGGCTGGTGCAGATTCAAGTGTCCTGGATGGTATTTGATGAAGGACGAAAGCCCTTATGAGAGGCAAAATGGCACTGGCCACAGATTGCTGCCTGGGAAGTTTAGGGTGACCAGGAGGAAAAACTTCTTTCCTGGCCCAGGAACCCCAGGAGGTGGAGGATGAAGATCCTCAAGAGATGAAGACTTAGCTGAACAGCCACACTGACCTGATGCAGTGTTGGTGGCAGCTCTGCTCTGGAGACCTCCAAGGTCCCTATGGGTCTAAGATGACGCAAGAACAAGATGAGAGATCACTGGTTAGACCTTATCTTGGTTACCAACTCCCTGAGCACCTACAGGGCCCCTCAACCGCTTCATTCTTTCCATCTCAAAGGCAAGTCCTCCTTCAGAGGAAGGACAAAACCCACGATAACTGAGCCACCAGAAGCAGCACCACTACAGGCTGTGCCTGGAGGGATCCACCTGAGCCAGAAGGTAGAACAGATTCTTCTCCAGACTCTGACAAACACCACTAAACACTCAAAAACTGCACAGCCAAGAGACAGCACCAGAGCTTTGGCAAGACATCTGTCCATCTATAAATAGCGCTTAACCGCGTGTCCTTATCGCAGGGCTTTGATGCCTTTGGGGAGAGCATTTTTTTCCCCTCTCTGCCGAGTCCCAGGCAGCACAGATAATGGGCTTGCATCGATCCAGCTCAAGTATTACTAAACTTCCTACTATCGTGGCAGCATGCCAGTCTCAAAGAGGACAAGAGAACATGTGTCTGTTCAGAGCCAACCACAAGGAGCAGGCAGAAAATTGCTTTAGACTTTAAAAAAAATAGGTGCTTTTTGCAGATTTGTAGATCAATCTACAACGTATTTTAGAGGTTTAAAAAAAGTCAATAGAAACAAGATATATCATTGCCGCACAAGAGCCTGAGAAGTATTTCTATTTATGCTGCTACGAGTGCTCCACTGCAGGCTCGCTTTCCTGCTGCTCCTGGCTGTGGTCCTGCGTTGCTTCCCCAGCAGCAAAGACGAGGCCAGAGGCTCTTTTTCCCTGCTGTGGTTCACCCTTTGGTTGTGTCTGGGGCTGGCTGGGGTCTGATGCACCCTCCAAGTGGCACAGCCACACCTTGTGCCCTGCTTGCTCTGTGGCCAAGCCCCACCACCACGCTGACCTCCCACGGACCGGTGCTCGTGTCCTTGGGTCTCCACCAGCCTGGGCTGAGCACACAAACCCACTCAGGTCTCTTGGGATGCCCCTAGGTTTGGGTGGCACCGAGATGGCCCCACGGGGTTCATTGCTCCAGTCAGTGCTGCTGCCCAGCAGGATCTTGGGGGGCTTTTTGGGGATAACCCCTCAGCAACACCACACACGCGGCAAGTGTATGTAGAAGTACATACAGTGCACTGATCGCCAGAACAGCACAGGGCAACGGCCTGCCCTCTGCAAATTCATCCCCAGGGACACGACTAACTTGTCCCTCCTGCGGACGCATCTGCCGTGTACCCACCGCTCCTCCTGCACCAGGGCGGCACAGCCTGGAGAAGCCTTAGCATGGGCCTCCTTACAAGCCCTCTGCCCTTCAGCTCCACCACAGAGCACTATAACATATTCAGAGTTTTTCTCCCGTGCTTTTATTATTACTAAATGAGCCACATGACGTGCCTTATTAAACCAGACCTAAATCATGGCTGCCCCTCCCTAGATCCTGTGCAACGCAGCAGCCATTAAACGTGCAATTAGCCTGCATTCACAAATCCGTACGAGGCTCTTGCCAGCCACGCGTCGCTCGCAGCGGGACGGCTCGCCTCCAGGCAGCGGGTCCCACTGGATCCGGCCACAGCCGTTCCTGAGCCTCCACAAGGCACAGAAAGCCCTCCCTTTCAGAGAGGGAAGGATAACACTCGCATCAGGACTGGAAGAGTTGGTCATGCATCCCTGATGAACAGGGGAAGCTGAGGATGCCTGGCTCAAGTGACCTGCCTGCCCCAGAGCCCAGGCCATGGGAAAATGGGTCAGGCTGCAGCCTACAGCCCTCCCGACAGCCTGAAACACGCACAAAAATGCAAACACCTTCTCTCAACCCACCTGAGCCCCATACCCGCTCCCTTGGGACCTGCACTCCTCCAAACCCCTTCCCATCCCTCTGCCAGGCTCAAGCCCCTCTGACAGCACATCAGCGGGGCTGGGCTTTTATTCCTCTGCTGCCGCATATGAGCAGGCGCCAGGGGACGTATCATTCAGCAAAGCCAAGGAAGCAACAAGCAGCATTAACCATTAGCATGTGTGTACGGAGACCCCTAATAAACTCTCTTTTCCCTTGCTCCCATCTGCTTTGCTCTGGGCCACTAAATCCAATTCAGCAGAGCTCAGAGCTTGTAACGAAGCTGCAACACATTTGTCAGATCCTCGACTAGACCCATGGCTAATTTTACAACGCTAATTTATCTCACCATATTACACCGCTTTCATTTCATCCCCCTAGATCCCATTACTGCCAGCGTACCTTGTAGCCAGCGCGTAACAGTAATTGGTATTATTAGCGACGTACCCTCCTCGAGCTGCTCTCTATTTGCAGAGCAGCAAAGAGACCTGCTGGCGGGCTGAGGATGAGGAGGAACTGGAAGGGGTCCTTACCCCACACGCCTCTATGGATGCCACTCCCAGGCAATGCTTACGGCAGAGTTTTGCTGCCGCACACCAGCCTGCTCCCTGCTGTGGTCCATCAGGAGCTGCCCACCCCTGCGGCTTTTAACCTTGGGCTAATTCCAGTGCCCACATCCAGCCTCGCACACACTCGCAGGCAGCGCTTCTGTCCTCACCTGGGGCTCAGGGGACAACGATTTGGTCGGTTCAGAGTGAAAGGGACTGCAAAACACCCCAGGGAAAATGGGATGCAAAGAGAGGGCAGCACAGCCAGGCAGTGAGAATTCCTGACACTCTGTTTCGGTGAAGTTTCCCCTCTTCAGTGCAAGCTATTGCTTTTCCAAGATCAGTATAATTAAAACAGTGCAATTTTAGCTAAGTGGGAGGCTGCACTAGTCAAACGGTGACAATTCCCATTTAAGACGTCCTTGCCTGGCATTTATGGACTTGTTAAATTTTAATTCATCATTTTCATTTTTCAAGCCCAGCAGCAGCGAGCACCAGCCTCCCCAGCCTCCAGCAAGGCTCAGCAGGACACAGGTCCCCAGACAGGGCAACACCATCACGGGTCTCTCCCTGCTCCACCCAGCTCCCTGTGACTTCGGAGAAGATGACCCCAAACCTCTCCCCACACGACGCTGGAGTATCGCAGTCCCATACAAAGCATATGTGCAAGATGGGACGACCCCTCGACCACGGCTGGTGGCTGTAGTGGTTTCCTAAAGGGTATGCAGCCCTGCAGCATCGCTGGAGCAGAGCCAGGGAAGCTGGGCACACTGGAGATGCTGCACCTCTCTGTGCAGAGCAGCAGTAAGGGCATCCGCTCTGATGCCAGGGCATGCGAACTGAGGACAAAGCGGGTAACTGAGCACTTTAATCCACCTCTCACCTCTCCACCGGTCCAGAGTGCTGGGGGCGTCCCCAATTTCTCATCAAAGTCTGCGGGATTCTTCTGGCTGCTCGCGGTCGGCCGACCCTCGTTGCTGAAATCCAGGAGTTTCTTCAACAAAGCAGAAGAGACAACCTGTCAGGTCATCAGGTGCAGCTCTGCACTTGCTTCAAGTTTAGGAAATGACCAAAGGATGGGGGTATCTGTTTTCCAGCCCTGGTAAGCGGGGGTAACCGGCATCAACACAAAGCCAGTTCAGATGCAGAGCCCTCCTGCATGAACATCCCAGTCTGGACCCAAAGCTTGCATCTGCTTAATTATTTTGATTTAGAGACATGAAATGGGAGAGGGGGGAAAAATACAGCAGCTTGGGGCATCTCTAATCATCTTTAAAGAAAGACAGCAACAGTCCCCAGCCAAAACAGTGCAGTGGCACTAAAACGTCAGCCCAGCACCCAGGTGTTTGCTCACAAGTTCTTGCGCTGCCTAAACCCTAATCCCACAAAGCCTCACACAGCTTAAACCACGCACAGAGGCCACTGCTGCTGAACCCGGGCATGTGAAGAGGAAAACACCCGCAGCTTTGTGGCATGGACGCCCAGGACTGCAAACAGGCAAGAGACTTCATGCCACGTCTGACGTGCTGCCTAGCGAGACGGAGTCTGGGGCATTACTGTAACCATCGGTGCCTTCAGTTATAGCAGCAAATATGCTTTTTGTGTTAGACAAACAAATTATCAGCCGAGATCTGGGCTCATTATCTAGCACTTGTGGCTAAGCTTGTTTTGTTCCCCCCTCTCCTTTTTAAACACTTTAAGGAAAAAAAGAATCCTATGGTTCTGCATTATTAAAAATGAAAAATAGAAGGAGCCAAACTCCACTGGCAAGAGGAGAGTCTCAGAGTTGTTCCTGGGGAGACGTTTTCCCATGGGTGACTGCAAGCCTGGAACACGATGTGCTTTAATTAGCACCCGCGCTGATGAGCTCCACCAGAGCCCTCTGCGGGACCCCATCCAAACCAGGCAGGGGGATGCTGCAGAAACCCAAACTGCAGCCCCTGCCCACCCCTAGCTGCCTGTGAAACCCAAATAAACAAATAACCCCCCCCAAAATTCCGCCGGGTGCCTGATTGAGAAACCCTCATTTGCAAAGTGATGGGAAATAATTAAAAACTTTTCCCAGAGCTTAAAAGAAGGGAAACGGACCGTTTGTCACGCCGGCAGCACGCAGCGTACCACAATTTATCATGCTTGTCAGGTGTCAGCCACCAAGAAATTTAACTCCAGCTGCCCCGAGCCGAACTCCCGCAACACCCCATCACTCACAAGCTGCCCTGCCAGGGGCAAGCTGACAAGCGACGGGTGAGGAGGGAGAGGGCTCCTCCCCACCGAGCCTGCCTTTGCTCCACAATACCAATGCAACTTTTTTTTTTTTAACACCACAGATGGAGCAGAGCAGAGGAAGCCAGGCCAAAGTAAGCAGTGAGGCTGGTCCGCCACTGCCCACCAGGGACCCACCTGGGCTGTTTCTCTCACCTGGCAGGGATGTAACGAGACAGCTGTAGCACGGGGCACCCACAGGGTGGTTTGCTGCAACATCCTCTGCTTGAGCTGCAAGCACGTGGCTCTTGCAGGGACAGCGTGTTACGTTGGGGACAAAGCTCGCCTTCACAACACCCTGGCTGAGAGATGTCCCTGGGACCTGCTCACACCACAAGGTCTGACACCGCCCCCCATCTCCAAGCCCTGTCCCAGTGGGACAAGCCACCTGTGCTGCAGGTCCCACAGCCCAGCTTCCTCCATGGGAGTCAGGGCATGGATTTGCCTTTCCAGATCCCAACCAGGGGCTCCAAACTGGGGCCAAACTCAGGTTTTGGAGGAATTCAGCATGTCCAAAGCTGGTCTGCAACTGAAGAACCTGGCTCATGGCATGAGCCCTGCAGGCGGTGGGAACATCTGTGAGCTGAACTGCCCCAAAAACAGGGGACAAGCCCTGACCACGGCACAGGCAGGCTCGCGTAGGGTGTAAACAGCAGCACAGAGCAGGGACAAGCCCTGGGGCACTCTCGAGTTCCATGTCACCCAGGACTCAAGGTCCCAGCAGTACCACAGTCAGGACACGTCACCAAGGTGACACCTGCTGGATAGGGGCCGGCAGGGCTGTCCCCCAGCCTGTCCCCACAACACACACCCTTGTTTTGGCCATTTCCATAGCAATGAGCCGAGTTAGGAGGATGCAATGCAAAAGCAGTGATTGTTTAACCAGGTCCCTCTGCAAACCCTGAAGGCCAGCACCCCTTGCACATCCCTGCAGCTCCCACCTGCACAACACAGCAAGGGCTGAGGGATGACCTAGCCGCTTCTTGCAAAAAAAAAGCTTTTTTTTTTAAAAAAAAAAAAGCTTTCTCCCTATCAGCATAAGCCAGGGCTGGGTGAATCAGGAATCAACAAGTTATTCGCACCAACAGGATGGCCCTGCAGTTTTCCAACGGTGAAGCATCCCGTGCAACAGCCAGGGCACAGGCTTTGCACTCCCACGTGCTCAGAGCGGTGCAGATCCTGCCGGGGAGCAGAGCTGCGAGCAGTGCCTCCGCGCACACGCTATATATAATACACCCACACAGCAGCGCTTTTCAGAGGCTCGCAGCTTGGCGCATGGAAGGTGGATTTTCATGGCGTCAGCAGCAAGCAGATCCCCCACACCTGGCTGCAAGCGTTCCCGACAGCGATCCGGCCCAGTCTCATGGCGCAAAGGTACTAGAGTTTCTCCAGTACAAGAATTTTTTTTTTTTTTAAGCTGTGGATAAAGTAATGCCTTTTTCTCCCCCAAAGTGCATTCTGAGCACAGCTTAAAACTCTTTTTGCTGAAATTTTCCAAAAAAATTTAGCTGGAGGCAGAGACATGTGAAGTTTCAGTCCAAATGGTTAAAGGCTGGCGTAGATTCAAGCAACTGAAGACAGGGACTTATAATCAGAAGTGTCAGGCAACCTTAATTATATTATTTCCTGAAGGAAATAGTTTTCCTTGCCGAAGTCCAGAAGTTATTAAAAAAAGTTGACCTCACTGGAACCAATCAAGATGGAGACAAGAAGCCTGTGATGGATTTTTAAGGCAGGCAAGTTCACACATCTGTGGGTTTTTTTTGGGGGGGTGGG